>LR737386.1:2295978-2476381 GCA_902655005.2 Marronus borbonicus
TCTAACAGAGAGCAGAACGAGGTTAAACTTTTGAATTATTTTATTTAGTAAAAAATAAAATTTGATTTTTTTAATAAATAAATAAATAAAATTTGAAAAATTAATAATTGATAGCATTAACTATGATAATTACATCTTTTGAAAGTAAAAGTGGAAGTAGAAGAGCAGATACTACCACAGTGGTTATCTGAACTAAAAGTAATTTAGCCGATTAAAAAAAAAATTAATGGAAGGACTTAATTTGAATCCCAAAAATTTACTCGGATCATTTTCCTTTTTAAGCACTTTGAATAAAGTTAGCGACATCTCCTATTTTGATTTTGAAAAAAATTAAAAAAGAAATACTTTATCTAGAGCTACATGGGCGTAGCCAGAGGGAGGTAGAAAGGGGCCATGTACTCCCCCCGTCCCCCTAAAACTCCGAAATAATTTTGTTTTCCTTTCTTATCGTCGCTCATACAAAGTCTCCAAAATCCTCCCCACGTCCAAATTCTGGCTACGCTCATGGGTAGCTAACCTATCTATGTGTTTCTAAATTCTATAAAAGGAGTGGAATTCTCCAGAATAACATATTAAATCCATCAACATTGCGAACATGTTCCTTAATTACGTTGCTTGCTTAACCGCCAAAGAATTCTCCCAGAAAAAACGCAATTATAAATCAACTTGTGCCAGGACGGCGCCAAATGGCGTCTTCCGTTTTGTCTCATTACAAAACATCAAGGCAACGTCATCTTCTTCCCCTATGGTAGTAGCAATAACAAGCTCCACACAGACTCGACTTTATAAGCTGCAATTTACACACGCATCCTACTTTTTTCCGACGTCTGAAACTCATGGTGGTTATCCCGGCGTAACGTTCTATTAGAAGGTTGCATAAAAGAAGAGCAATCTTTTAGTCGAGTCGACTGAATACGAGCGGGGTGAATCTAATTATCATCTGGCGTGGATTTGGTGCTGCACAGCACATTTGGCGTTAACCGTGCGTTCGCTCAAAGAGACCGATGCGACCGGGATGTCTCGGGGCGTCTGCCCGATGTGTCTCCCGACTCTTAATAATATTTATGCTTTATAATTACTAAGTGGGACATGGAACGCCGAATAATATATACACACCGCGCATATGCGTACGGCGGATGGGTCTGAATGCGGGCAAAAATAAACCTTCAAGATAATTATGATGTATTGTCGCAAGTCGGAGTCGAGTTGTAGGGTTTCGATGTATGCATAAAATTTAAATTTTTGGTTAAGTAAATGTAGGTATTTGGCTTGAATGCTTTGCCAACAATACAGGTACGAAATATGTTGCGTTGTTGGTTTCCATCGGACGATTTCGTAGCACGTAAAAGTTCTTCTTTTGAGTTAAATTTAATCGAAAGCTGTGAAATGGATTTTGGCTAACAGCCAATAATTACTTCAAACAATACTAAAGTATCGGCACAATCCGAGTCTGCTGTTTCGAGGATGCGTTGATCCTCACTTTCAACCGTAGATCGAATGATGCGAGAAAAAAAATATTTTTGTCTCTAAAACCAAGATATGCGAAAAATAGACCCCGGATTAATTAATTAAACTGTGCGGAGTGTGCCGATACTTTAGTGTTGTTTGCCATACTCCCCCACAGTCCTTGCTTATCATTAATGGAATTAATGGATGGAAGATTTGTTTGAATATTTGTTTTCAAATACTTATTAACAATTAACGTCTACCATGTTTAAAGTTGGATCTCCAAAGATGATAAAAGATTTAGATCTTTAAAAATTATCCCTGAAACAGTTGAACGGGTATTTATCATTGTGTCACTTATAAAGGATCAAAATTGACAACTTAGAGCAATGATTTATCGTAATAATCATATTCTTAGTTTCCGAGTCGACACTGCGTCGTTGTCGCAGCTTCAGCCGACGTTTCGTCCTCACTTATATGGGACATCCTCTGTACATTGACGGTAGACTATTCATTCTGGAGAGGTTTAAATGTTCTGGAGAGGTTTAAATGTTACAGATCAATGAACCGTGGGACTTGCTAGGAGGTTTAATCAGTTGCGATTTCCGGGTATGATTCATCGTCGCGATTAGATTCTTTTCTACTCATCCAGCGCGGATCCGATTACACGCAACAACAGCAAAATTTCAATTTTTTTTTATGAACGTATATTTTCGTTCTACAAATGTAGCAAGTCCTCAAGACAAAGCCCTCTTCTTGAATGCAGATGGCAATGTATCAAAGCAGCAACTTCAAGGATTTTGGGCAAGTTTGTCTTAAGTAAAAGAATTTTCTCTTACGAAAGGATGCAGAGGATATTGGGCTATTTTTTGATGGAATTTGCAAATTAATTTGCATATATGTTTATAGTTGTAAAATAAAAAAAAAAAAAAAAAAATTAAACTGTTAAACTAGGGTATAACAGCTTTCGTTCCATTGCGAAGTAATTTATTTATTTCCTGAAAAATCATAGACTCTTTAGCGACATCAATAGAACTACAGTAGCGACTTCATTCATCAGTTTCTTGAAACCCGCGGGAAACGACTAAAATGGAACATTCAGTCAGACGCCAAGGAAGTTAAAATGAACAAGAACTAATTGGATCAATTATCAATCAATGTCCTCGTATACGATCAGACCACCCACCTTTATTCTATAGCTCAACAGAGAGCTAGACTGTGTCCACTTCATTTTCCTCGTGTATTTGTGTGTGTTCCCTCTACCGTGTATATACACTCCATACAGTATTATGTAGTATGTACCTCGTCGCTACTGCACCAGTAATTATGTCATTTAAATTAATACAGTGATAAATTAAGGCAGATTAAATTAATTACGGTGAGTTTGTGTTTGCGAACGTCATAAATAGAAATTTGCATAGTTATATGTGATGTTACAATGATACGCGTTCAGTGGAGGATTTATGGCTCCCAGAATGGAACGGGTGTTCCATATAGAATACGCTTTAAGCAGAGAGAAGTAAGATAATGTATATCAGACTTATTAGATGAAATATTGCCTGGTTTTATGCGGTAGTTGCTGAAATATTGTTTGTAGAAGTGCTTTTTGAGCGAAGGGGATGTTTTTCCACTTTAGATGCTTCACATTTTCCAATAACTGGGAGCGACTTTTTTTGGCAGTACCGAGATTGTTTGGCGATTTAACAATAAAATCCGAATGAAAGCTTGTGTAAATCTTTTTGAAACAAAATTTTACCCCTATTTTACAAGGATTGAATGCATTTTGTTTAATTATTTTCCCTAATTGAGCATTGCTAATATTGTTCGGGGACAGCGGTTTGTTTCCGACCGCCCGATGTATTAATACGTTGTTAATTTTTTTTTTGCCTTTAAACTGATTCTTATAGATTATTATGACAAAAATAAGAATTTCGTGGCACTAATCGATTTTTTCTGCTGATTTGCATCTGATGCTCTGCGAACATTTAAATAGTTCAAATTTTTTTAGAAGAGCTTCAAATACGATGCAAGATAAAATTTTAGATTCTGTTCAAAATTTAACAGCTTTGCCACCTTACCTTTGCCTACAGTAGTAGTAATCACACGATCGTATACTTAGAAGCAAGAATACTAACCATAGAACATCGACCAGAACGAAAAAAAAAAGAACTGCTACAGCGTAAACGATTTAGCAAAGCGAAACCTAACCCAGATAATATAAAACAACGAAAGCGCTGACTTTTAATATCGCGTGATGGATATTAGCACTCAATATATTTGAGGGATCGTAGTAGGCGTAGACTAACAAGCTCTCGGGCAGTGGTAATTTTGGCGTCGAATGTATATTAGTCGGGGCTCAGGTCGAGTTCACTTGTGCGAGATCCTATCTAAATGACGTATTAGATTTTTAAAACTTTTATATTCGCGCGAGTACGCGGGTTACATGAACAAGACGCGATGAGGAACGTGAATAAAGATGAAAACCGAAGGAGGAGATGGAGAAAAAAAAAAGAAAAACGCGAAAAAAAAGAGGAAAAAGCCAGCCACGAGACGTATACGAGGATTATTATAAGGAGGTTTTAATTTATTTGCGTTTTTATGGTCTCGAGAAGGATCTTTCTCTGCGTTAAAATATGAGCTCGCCGTGCAGATATGCCGGGGAAATAAGACGGAACCTTATGCCCCAGAGGAGTGGGTGGAGTGTTAGAGCTCGTTCTTTTTTAGTTTGGCGTCCCTATTTTGTTGCTGCATTCAAGTTGTTCGGCGGTGTTTTGTTTTATCGTACTGGCGTATATAACGTTTTATTTAGATTAAGTTTAACTTCCAGCTAATTTCGAGTTTAGCTTGTAGATGGTGGTTATAGATAGTAAAGAATTGTTTCACGAGTTCTTTTCCCTTTTAGATCAGCTTAGATTAGCTTTCAATAAAATAGAATTTGGGTAAGATACGTGCCTTACTGAATTGACAATTAGTAATGCAGAAGGATGGAGTGTTGCTCGAACTATTCGATCAAAGTTCGAACAGTTACGAAGCTTAGATAGGCTACATCACTGTTGTGGACCGTTTTCTTCGCTTTAGCGCAAAAAATTAGTAAACATCCATTTGTTAATGAACATTGAACATGAATAAACAACGTCTTAAAACTTCGTGAGATAACTTTTTTAGGTTTCAATTTATTTAAAAAAAGCGCTGTTGATTGTACAATTCTCGTCAACATACCATACACATATAACAGCTTCCACAATAGAATAGTTAATGCTCGTATTGTTTACATGTTCCGTAGAGACAAGTCGGAGGGTGGTGGTGCTTGGAAGGGGTTGTTGGTCTCGTCGTTCCGAGGGGGTCGGGTCCGGAGCGTTCGCACGTACCGATCCGGAGCCGTGCTCGAGCCGGATTATTCTAAACACTCCATCAATCAGCGTGACAGGTCGCGTATGTTTCGGTTCGTGCATCGGGTCACACGACCGGTTGACTTTTTTAGCGTTACACTTTGTTCTCGCCTAAATTGGTATTCCGTTGTTAGCGAATAAACGCGTGGACGCTGGACATATGTTATGTAACGTATGAACTGTGGAAATGGCGGAATTCTAATTAGTTTCGCGTTTGTTTCCTTAAAAAAGAGAATCGGAATATATTTGGAATATTCCATAGAGCGTTACAAAACACATTCTTTTGAAGACATAATGAAAAGGTTAGATTCTCTCAAAGCAATATTTAAGTAGATTCTATATCTGTGAAGGAAGATTACTTAAATGTACCAACTAAATTCAATAGCATCCATTGTTTGATGGAATTAGTAGACTGCAAAGGATGCACTTGTTGCTAGCACCGCAAAAATGATTTCATCAATCGCGAAGGTGGTCGTGATAGAAAAATGTATTCATAATTCATCAATATTTTAAGAAGGATAAAAATAAAAAAATATTTGATGAAGAAACGCTCTTCTATCAAGATAATGATCAAGTTTCTCTTAGAGCACAAGATCTTCGTTCAAGGAAGGTGCCATTGCATCTGTAGACATATGTTTTGAACAGGGGGCCAACTATTATTTGGACATCTTCGAGAAGAGAAATTTCTTATGTACTTTTTAAACTCTCCACGCTTTTGTACGGGACATTATTTTTGCAAAGACTTTGTAATATGCTCAATCGATAAGCGATAATAATCTGTGCTTCTAGAATTCAGATTTGAAGGCAGATTAACAATTTATTGTGATTGCGTTGCCTAACATCTAACTTGATATTTCTCCCTTGTTTCGCCTTTCTTAGATTTGGTGTGTTACTATTTCTTGTTGATTTCGTTTTCTTCTGTTTTTGCTTGGTGATAGTCTTCTAGTATTTATACGTTGGAATTTTAATATTCCTAAAATGTTCAACGTAATAACAAAATACGCAAAAAACAACGTAATGTTCTTCATTATCCTTAAATACGTTCAACACTCGAATCGATTTCCGTTACCGATTGTTTAGGGCCAAAGAGAAAACGTTAAATCACCACCGATGGCAAATAATTAAGAGGGACGCGACAGGGAACAATCGCCCACGAAGCGCACTCCAAAACCGGGGGGAATCCCAAGAACGACGATCGGCGAAGGGCGCAGGGAGAGGATGATGGAAGAGGAAGAACGATTGCAGCGCCACCATCGTCGAAGACGAGAGCGCGAAGAACCGTGGCGTCTACGGGAAATGACGCCGCAGTTTCATCTCCGGCCTATTTCCGGTTTCGGCGCTCTAATGTTCGTTCGCCCGCCTCGTCCACGGCACACTTGGATACTCTCGTCGCTTGCGCGGGAGGAAAACGTTATGCTTCTTCTAATTTTAATAAATACGACGTCCCGACCAGCCTCGCTTACATTACCGCAAGAATAAATAAAAGGAAAAATGATGTATTGGATATTTATACGCTGCAAATCTCTATATATATTTATGCTTACGTTTGTAAGTTACGTTTATAGTTGTTGGTTTCTTTTTTACTTCGACAAAGACTTCGTAATTAAATAAATTTACGAGTTTGTAAATTTTCAGAAATTTTAAGGGGTCTCTTCAGACGTTTCTTGCTTCGGGAGTTAGTCCTAAAGGAAAACTTGGATATTAGCGTTGTAAGCCTCCCGGATTTTCATTTTTTAATTATTGAATCCTCCACTTCGACCACTTCGTTCTTGGAATGAATTTGTGAAGCGTTAAATTCAATTTATTCAAGAAATCTCTTCAACTTTTATGCTACAAACAATCTGGATTTGCATTTTATTTTTATTAACCCCAAAATTAAAGCAAAACATATCTAGAAAAATTATTCATCGGCAAGTTACATACATCGCGCACCCATTGTTGCAGCACAGTCAGCATCTAATAGCGCGACAATCGGGAGAGGAAGCGGGTATTAAATCCAACATTAGCCATTTAGCGTCGGCCATAAGCGAAGAGGGCGCCGGCGTACGTATAATGCATGCCGCGTGCGTTCGCCCCGAAAGTCACATAAATAGTAGATTAAGTGACCGACTTGCGCCCGCCACGTGACCTCGCGCAGAAACGCAAATGCATTTGATGAATGATGCTCTATGTCATTTACGTTCGCCCAGTATACGCTTAACTGTTCTTATTGCCGCTCCTCTAAGTTACGGATTTACGCCCTTCAAGCGATAGTAAGGGACGCCCGAACAGCGCTAATATTAATACGAGATTAAGGTGAAGTGAGCGATAATCCTGCAGTACACGTTATGACGTTAAGGATGTTATACATTGATTTTTTTGAAATTTTTGTAAAATTACACCGACGCACTTGGTTATTTGTGGCTATTAGTAGTAGTGTGATTATACATGTGACATGTATAATCTGAATCTCTCAATGTCCACTTCAAGATGTCATTTTCAACATAAGGTGTACAGGATGTTACTTCGCAATAGTACAAAAATTTACATCTCATGATTACATTGTTAATAGAGTCACGGTCATTGCTTTTATTTCATGTGTATTGACTTAGAAGTTCATTTAACGCTCCTGATTGCACACCAAATCAATAAGCAACCAACGATATCATTTGCAGGCATGCTGCATATTAGTGAATTGTTTATCATTGGTTGCCAATTGCTTTGAAGTGCAATTCCCTTCCCTTGTTAAACACGATGATCGGCAGCTAAAAGCTTATGAAGAGAAGAATCGTGTATATGAGTGTAATGATGGTTCCTTGCCCAATTTGACCTGCTGATTAGGGACAGGGATTACGACCATTTTGCGGTATCTTCCATGGTTTTTGAGAAATTTGAGTTTGAATGTCATTATTTTGTAACAAATTTATTTGGGTAAATTTGGTAGTTGAACACTCCTGGCAGTAACATGCCCGTTCCCTTCAATCACATTTCGTACAAGACCAATATTCTTTTGGTTGGCCGCTTTTGCATTAGGAGCTCAGAAGTTGTCATTGATTGACAAAACCATGAAATTGCAAAATTTTAAATGGAAGAAGTTCTTCAAATCACATAAAATATTGCTTTGGTCCACGACATAGTATTGAATTGTCTTTTCTGTTAGCCAAAATTGTACCAAAACGAAAAATAATTATCCACAACATCTGTTTCGAAATTTTTGAAAGCTCTTCTACAGTGAATATTTACAAATTAGTAACTTAGTTAATACTAAAGCTGCAGAGTTATGTAAGTTATCTTCAGATTACGAAGATTTTCCAATTACAAACCAATACTTTTGTACTTCTTATTGCACAAATAACTACTAGCGAATTTCTAATGCATGAAAACAAGAACAATGCCTTTTTTCTTTACTGAAAATTAACACTATACATCTAATGGAAGTAATTATCGAAAGGATCTCTTTTCTTCGAGAGAATAATCGGTTAAGGGCACGTAGGACTAGCTGCAAGAAAGAGATGGGAAATTGGTTGTCAAAGTTCTCACGCGTATCAAAGATCCAATCCTGATTAATGACTTTGAATCGAGGGCAAGCTCCGAAAGGGATCGAGAGGGATTGAATAGCGTCGACTTGTATCAAAACAACCCGCAACTACCACTAATCACGCTGATGTAGGATGTGAACGGGATATACATACGTATAGCTTTAGTTCGAATAGTTGCATAAACGACATGCTGGTGTTTATCGTATTTAGCTGTACAGTTATCAAATACGTTAATGTATAGTCAAAAAAAGGGATAACGCAAGCTACCTCTGGTTTCCGAAGAATTCTAATAGTCTAATCATCACAGTAATCGATGCTTCGAAGTGTGAGGTATATTCCGTAATCTGATGCTTCGCCCATAATACGACAATTAAATCTTTTTTGATAATTTTGATAATTTTACTTTTCCAAAAATACTTTGATGACGAAACACAAACGGAAGCTCTTATTTTTAAAAGTAATACAATGCAAACGATGCGGAGATCCAACTGAAGCACTGACTTTCTGCTTTACACCACAAACAACTGCACAAATTTAAATTTTACTCATAAATAAGACGACTGCCTGACGAACGCTAATTAATTTATGAAATTACACTGATTGTTGTGGGGTAATTTTGCATTAAATTGGAAGTTTTAAGAGGCGAGGGAAATGAACAGAAGAGAGGTTATTATTCCGTTCCACCGCTACCGTCGTTGGCTGGACTTATAATATTCTCTTAACTGCCACGCTACCTGGATAATAGGAGATAGAAAGAGTTACAGTTTCTGAAAATAAGCTGATAGCCATCGGGGGGATCTTAACTTTGAGCAAGTGGAGATACCGGGCTCACAATGCATGATGTTTGTGTAAAATAAAATTATCGGTTATTCTTAAAATTATGGAAAAAGTAAAAAACAAGCGATTATACAAACTGATGATAATATTGGAATATTTGTGGGGTCTTGCCTCCTCTACTTCTGATTAGTGCATTTATAGGCGCTTCTAATTAAATTTTGAATGGCTTCCTGTGGAGTGTTCCCCCATTCTGTAAGAAATGCATTTTCAAGTTTTCTCAGGTTAGCAGGTGCAGGTATGTACACTGCCGTTCAGAGAAGTTCGGTCGGTTGGTAAAAAACATGAAAAGGTTACAGAAACAAACGAAACTAAAAACAAAATGCAATTTTATTGTATGTACAGGTAAAAAAGACAAAAATAAATAAATAAAAAGTTATTCTGGCCTAATATAACATACTGAACATTATATTTTTTTTTCATCGAAATTTGCTGTTAATCACCGCTCGAACTATTCTAGGCATTCTTTCGATAAGTTTCGTTAAAACGGATTGTGGAATATTAATCCATTCATGTTGCAGAATATTCCGTAAATGTTCTTGTGAAGTTGGGCATATTTTTCGGATCCTCCTGTCCAGTTCATCCTACAACAACTCTATAGGGTTCAAATCTGGGCTTTGTGGGGGCCATGTCATTACTTTCAGGGTGTGCTGTTCTTCTTGCTCCCTTAGATAGTTCTTACACACTAACGCAGTGTGTTTTGGGTCGTTGTCATGCATGAATGTAAAGTTACGGCCTATTATACGCAAGCCTGATGGCACTGCATGATTCTGGAGTATTGCAAAATAATTTTCCTTCCTCATTACACCCTGCACTCTGCATAAATCTCCCGTCCCAGCAAAGGAGAAACATCCCCACACTAACACAGAACTACGCCCTTGCTTCACTGAAGGCACAATGTAGTTCGGGATCACTTTTCGGTTTTAGATCTTCCGACATAAACTCCTCGGTTTTGCCCAAAAACCTCAAACTTTGACTGGTCACTCCAACGCACGTGTTTCCAATCATCTAACGACCAATCTAGATGAGAACGGGCCCACTGTAGTCATTTTGCTCTGTTGCCCCGACGTAATAAGGGTTTTCGAAGGGGCAATGCGCCCATGAAGGTCCGCTTGTTGAAGTCGACGTTTTACCGTACTCGCCGAAACTTGTTCTTCACGGCCGCGATTGACTTCGGCTGCTATTTGTGGTGCTGTTAATTTTCTATTGCGTTTGCTTAATAATACAATTCTCAAATCTTCAGCTTTTGTTGTTTTCCTAGATGCTCCAGGACGAACACGATTTTCTATAGTTCCAGTTGTCCGATATCGCTTTATGATGTCATTTACTGTTGAACTTCTCATATTTATTTTTTCAGCAATTTGTCGCCCCGAATATCCTTCTTCAAACAGCGTAATAATGCGTGAACGTTTTTCTACACCGGTAGGCTTGCCACGTGCCATTTTGAAGTAAATTTTCTTAAAACTTTCGCGCAAAAACGACAGATGCACACCAACACACTTTTAACAGTAAAACGAAGCAAATTTATATCTTTACGCCCGTGATAAATAAACAAGAGTGATACTGCGGTATATTTCCTAAATGTATCGTTCGTTAATAATCCCCAAACGACCCGTTTCAAAAGATCGGTACTTCCGAGAAATTCTTGGAATGATAAGAAAAGGGACTTTATTGTGGTTGTCGCAATATTTCTACTTTACATAATAATTTATGACTTTAATCGCTTAGAAAAGAGTGTATGCTTAATATTTTTCTAATTTTATGTATTAATAATTGTATACAGTGTGATATAATTGATTTTTATTGTATGACCGAACTTCACTGAACGGCAGTGTATATGACATTTATGGGTCAAGCATGATTATTGAGATAATTACGAAAGGTCCTTTTTCTCACAATTCCTTTACTTTAACTAAATATTGCGATCGGTTCCATGCTTAAGGCACATCCTCAGGCCAAAATCTATGAATTAGCAAAAAGTTATCTAAAAAATTAGAATTCTAGCTTCAATCCGCTGTCAAATAAACTCTACTTACATATACTATCGTCAAGGGTTTACGTAGCACCGCACAAGACCAATTTGAACTTGTAACCACGTAATTGCATTAGTCTTTTGTCTTACAATTTATGTTCACCTTTTAGTCCATTCGTTTCTTTTCGCTGCAAAGATAAGGCTTGAAGATTACACTTCGGCCAAGTAAATAAAAATTACGGACGGTGGGAAGGGATATCGATCCCGAATATCAGCGATACAAACGAGTTTTCCTTCCTGGGCGAAGATCTAAATCGTCCGGGACGATAAAATAATTCACTTTCCAACATATTTTTATTATTACGTTTACACCATCGTTACATGATGCAGGTTAATTACATACAACGGCCGATCAGATTAGCAAATATTTATATTCTCGGTGGCCGCGTTCCGACCAAGATTAATTCCGTTTTGTCAGGAGCTGCTCGGAGAATCCATAATTTTTACAAGCTAGATGGTAGGTAGGTAGGTACGTATCTACTTGCGGTGTATACCTCTACGGGGTATTGCGTCTTTTGCCTGTTTGTGGCTGTATAAGGATTTGCCAGTTAAGCTAACGGTTTGAAAAACGGGAATTAGAGGGACATAAAATTAATTTTATAAGGATGAAAAGGTTGTCGTTATTGCACGTCTCCCTTTTAAAGTAGGTGGGTGGGAAGAAACGTCAACTTGCGCTGGATTACTTTTTAGTAAGATTATGCACGGACAATTTAGAGTGAAACTTAGATTGGTAAAGATTTGAAAATTGTTATTCTCATTAATAGGTAAACAACATACTCATTAATAGCTTTGCCATTATTTTTTGATATGGGAAAATAAAAATAAAATTGGGGCGGAAATGTCTCCTAGAAAGATGCCTTTTTTGATAGGTGCATTAAGTGATTTAATAAGATTAAATGCTAGTTTATTCGACGAATAACACAAAGAAGATAAAATTAGGAATTACGGAATTACCAAATAAAATCATAACACAGATGATGATTAATTTGTATAATTTATTTATTAACATATGTTATGAAAAGATATTAATTCCTTCAAGAATATCGATATGTGCACATTGCAACGATATAATCAATGCAACGATTGTATACATTATACGATAATCGCATGCATGCAACGGCGAAATTCATACGTGCATATATATGCAAGCCTTATGGTAATGACGTTATGGCTCTGATTAATTGCACTTTGATTTCCAGATTATCGGCCAGTCGCTATTCATATTCGATAATACGCTTTCGAGTCTAATCGATGTTGAATACAGAAGCTCAGCCTGCTTATGCATCCTATGCAGATTCTATTCATAAGCTCTCTCTTTGATGTGACTAACGACGATCATCCATTGATACGTGATTGGGAAGTATCAATTTATTTGCCTCATGTGCATCTTTAGGAGAAAGCCATCAAAAAATAACTTGCTCCAAAAACAATTATTCTCGGTGATTTTCTGATTTGAAACTTCTTTTCTACTTCCAAGCTCATTAGTATTGTTGGTAATTTTAGAATCTATTGTCCGTCTAGAAAGTATCCGGAAAACAAAAAGCACAGCTATAATGTTACGGTATATATTTTTATTACTTGAATAATAATAAACGTTCAGGTAATCCCGAAACGAGGTCAACGCTATACTTTTCGGTGATAGTGGTCCAGGCTTGTAAAACTGACCGAATCAAATCTTCTTTATTTCGTGGTGCTGCTCGTTCTACTTCAATTTTCATTAGTCCCCATATTTTTTCGATGGGACTAAGATCTGGGGAAGCTGCTGGCCATGGAATTGTTGCCAAGTTTTGTTCTAGCATCCAAGCTTTAGTGTTGGCAGAAGTATGGCATCTTGCATTATCCTGTTGAAAACGCCACCCTTCGGGATATAAAGCACGACCCGTTTCAAAAAGAAAGCCATTAGGAATTTCACAATACTTTGCACTATTAACGGTGCCATCAATTATACAGAGAGGTGTAGCACCACGCTGAGAGATTGCTCCCCAAACCATTATTTTTGTGGGAAATTTGGAAATTTGAACGGTAACATTTTCTCTTGATAGAATTTTTAAATGACTTGTACCAAGCTGAAAACAACTTTCGTCACTAAACATCACTAAAATTATCGTCTCGAAATCGTTGGCAAAAATCTATTCTTCGTTGCTTTTGTAGAGGTGTCATTGCAGGGATTTTTTTTGGTTTCCTTGATAAGTAACTTTGTCTTCTCAGTGAAATGCGGACAGTTTCTGGACACACTCTTATTTGACGTTAATTTCCAAAACTGTTAGCCAGTTTTCGAAACCCTAGGCGCCGGTTTTGTCGTCCTAAAGTCACTAAAGCGTTTAGATTGTTTCCGCTAATCTTACGCGGCCTTCCAGAAACTGGTCTACGGCTCATATCTCTCCTATTTTTTATCCTCTTTATTGTCTCATATACTGCACTTTTTCCGAGTTCAGTCAATTGCACTAATTTTTTAACGTTTTGAACACCTTTTCTATACAAATATTCCACCAACTTTCTTCTTTCTACTTGCGACATTATTTCACAAATATTAAGCCTGTTGATAATCAACAATATTCGACAGCTGGTGTTGTTATATGATTTTTGCCATGATCTACGGTCGGCACAACCTACTTGATGCATTACTTTTGTCTTAAGATGTAACAAAAAAGAAATACATTAAAATTAAGAAAAATAATAAATTCCGGATACTAGACGGACAATATAATTATTACGCGCAAAGGAAATCATTTCATTAAACGTTAACCTTTAATGTGTACGCTTATAAAAAGAAATAAACTGTCAACTAATATTTTCTTTGCGTGCTACGATTTTAAACGTTTTATATGGAAAGTATGTGGATTTAGGTGGGTGTAAGCTTTATGTTTTCTACATTCAGGCGATAAGCTTCAAAGAAATTGCGTGGCAATAAATTGTGACTATGTTATTATTACGTCTAGGCTTCTTACGCGTTAAACAATTTTCATTTCATTTATTGGAATCGCTTGTATGTGACTATTTTTAATTTTGCTGATTTCTATGCTTATGATTAGTAGAAATCAATATCGTGGGTAGAACCAGGACTGCTCTAAGGGACTGCAGACAACGTGTGATAAAAGAGCCAAGGTTAGGGGCTAACTATAGCAATGTACAGAATTCCAAAAAAAAACTTGATACGCTAGTTTTTTTTACGGTCTGTATATAGTAAAATGTACATCCCAACGGCCTAGATATGCCTACGAAATCAGTCTTCAAAAAGATAGTATTGTTAGCTCACTATAAAGCCAGGCATTGCTCGTGAAACGCGCTGTATCCTCTCTCTTCTTTCGTAGATAATCTTACAAGTAAAACCAAGCCTTACATGAAGTCATAAATTAAAGACATTCTGCGTATAACTGATTTACGATTTGTTGTTCCGCATTTCCCAAAAGCTACGTTTCTAAAATAAACATTCGCCAGTCGAGCGATTACAATGCCTGACTTGACGAGGAAACAAAACCCCCGAGAAGGAAGAACGAGAAACAAAGAATCGCAGGAATCGAGGATTTATCGCCGAAAACCGAGAGTCAAGGCATTAAAGAATAAGAACGGCCGATGGGGATAATTTATTACGCGACGCCCATCAAGATATTCAAAACGAGCTACGACAACAACTATACACATTTGTTTTGTTTACAAGAAACTAATCTGCTATGATGATGACACGAAATGCACAGAGAATCGAATAGCTGCTCCGCCCTCGCCGCACCAACCTTTATGCTAAGGGGGATGGATAATAGAGAACTACTATTGCTACTGCTGTTACTCCGTGCGGAAGAGAAACTGGTTTCCAGGACCGGATTTAGGTTTTGTGTGGTGTTGAAATATTAAATTTGTTTCGTTTAAATTTGGTTGTGTTTGTTATGAATTTGCAGAGAGAAGGAGCTTGTGATAAAACGAAAATCGGAAAAGGCTGATTTTGTTCTTTTATCTTTCGTACCTTTATTTGGTCATCGTTCTTTCTTATTTCTCATTGGCACCGTCAGAAACAGCCTGATTGTACAATATCCCGTTGGTGTTCATTCAAATTACTCTTAATATAAACATTATGCGGCTTGAAGTTTCTATTAAAATCTAGAAAAATTGTACAATATCGCTGTTACCGTTCTGGATACAATTCTAAGTTATTACAAGACCTGTTTTTTAAATATATTCGCAAATATTGGCGTTGGTCTAAATAAATAAACAAGTAAAAAGGTTAATGATTAATTTACTTTTTAAATCTTTATTTAAATACGAGATCTTCAAAACTCACCGTCCTTAGTCCGGTCCTGGTCGTCCTTTAACAAAGACGGAAACACTACAGGGTTCACACCCCTCTCATCCGGCGTTTAACTAAGACGAATCCTTCCTTATCAGCAACCGACAGAGATTGTCACGGCTCGCTGTCATATCACGCGACCCCTAAAAGCGTTCGCCGTCGTATAGCATCCAGCTAACGCCCTCCCTTCCCGTAAGCACCCTCCAGTCTTGTTTATCCTCACAGAGCGCCCGAGACTTACGGCGGTCGAGAAGCGAGGGGAACGCGGGGCGGCAGGGGAAGTTTTAGGCAATTGGTTATCGGATTAGCGTTATCTTAACGATATAGTCGCTCAAGTCGCTCAAGTCGCTATCGCCTTGTGTTCGCCACCCGTTCTACGCCCTTGACGCTTCTCTGCCCGTCATCTCTTCGTGTAGTCGTTGACGAAAAGTGTACCCTTGGGGTACCGGTTTTAGGGAACGCGATCTCGCAAGAGGTGAAGGGTCTGGGTAAAGAGCCTTTTGACGTTGACGTGGTGGAGGAATTGTTATTGTTTGAGTAGAATCTTTCGTAAAATTTTGAAAATTTCGGTACACATCATCATATGGTTGCATCATCTTTGGCGTTGGATAAATATTTAGATTTACATATCTTTTGAATTTCATCAGAGTTAACGACGAAAAAAGAGATGAGAATGTTATGGCTGTAATGATAAGCGTTCTGGGTGAAAGTAACTTGCGGCAGGTTTTTTGTAACAATTATGCGCATGTGATAATAGGGGGGATTTTACGATGATTAGACTAAGCGCGCATAAACGATTTTTTAATCGGTCAATCCATTAATTCGCAAAGCTTCGGCCTGAGCCAATTTAGCGCCAGACAAGGTAAGCCAGTTTCTCGCGAGGCAATTTCGTCCAAATTACGGAAGGCATTTTGAGAGGCACGCATCGCTAGGCTACCTCGCGAAGTATGAACGCAACTTAAAGATTCGCGTATTACTTTCTAGTAATAGCGGGTGGGTCTGGTCTGTCCCTTCATGTTATGATGCAATGCTCCCTATTTTGACAGACATGTTCGGCTACTGCAGATTTGCCATGTTCCTTTACTCTCTATTAACTGATTTTCTTTATTTGAGCAATGTATTTGCATTCTAGTTTCAGTTTTTGTTTTCTTTTTACTTTAAATGAAGGATCACGTTCTGCTTTAGCTTAAAAACTAGTTATAATAATAATAATAATAATAACAAATAGTTTCTTTATAATCCTCAAGACTATTCACCTTCCCAAAGTGGTATTCACGACGATAAATCGCAAACGGCACCTGATTCCCTAATGCTGAAGATCGATTCGAGATTCTTTTCGTGCATCCGTAAATTCGTTGATAATGACAAGAATATTTCAATAAAACGCTCTGATCACAGTGGTCGGATCTATCTATCGCGTCCATGATGCATTCAGGTATATACGACACGTTGAATCAGATACGCCTTTTCCGAATACATAATTCAACCAGGCCAAGCAAAATCATTACCGCAGCTTCAATAATCCGACAATCAAGCGAGCACAAAACGGCGCATAAAACGAAACAACAAAAACCTGTTATAGATATGAACGCGAAACATCGGATGGACAACGCGCGGACGTTCAGACAAAAGCTTCGCCGGCCTCGCCTCCACCCCTAAAAAGCTCCACAACATACACGGTGATTGATTTTCTATTGGGCAAACACTAAAAAAATACCTTATTCTGTATTAAATTAAATCATATAAACGTGCAATTTTAAAATAAAATATCATTGTTCGAAAGTACAAGTTATGTTTCAAAGTTACTAATTTTATTCATTCATCACTTTGTGCAAAAGAAAAGCTTGATGATTGACTACTGGCTAAATTATTTGGAGAGAGACATTTCCAAAGCATGCTTATGAAATTTGTGTTTTTTTTATTCCGACGTTATTTATTGCTTAAAAAAAGAAAATAAGAACAATGCTTTTTGAAAATTGAGAGGAACGCACATGGTCGTCTCTTACATTTGAAACACGTATTATTTGTAGATAACAATTAAGTTTGTTCAGTAATCAGCTTAGTTTGTTCGGATTTGTTGGAATTTGTTTTTCTCTTGATTGGCACGCACAGAGTTAGTTGTGATTGATGGTGGAGTAGGTACATTAGAGATATTTTCCAAAACCATATATTGGAGAAAATTTGATCCTAACACATCGCCCACTGTGTAACTGACTTTTTTAAACCAAGTGGGTATAATAACAGTGAATTGGCCAGTGTGTTCCCTTGACCTGAACATGTGTAGGACATGCTATATGGAAGTCTTAGGTCCAGCTGATCAAAATAGAAAAAGAGTAAGAGCCGCATTGCTTGAGGAGCGGGACCTCATCAGAAGTATGGGAAGACGAATAACTGCACGTTTTCAACAGGTTTCACGTGGCACAACCGTTATAAAACAAATTCCAATTACTTTTCTTACCAATTTCGTATTAAATATTAGCTATAACTGTACTGTAGAGAAAATAATTATAATTTATGTCCGTTCCTTTAGAATTGCCGGTGTGTGTAATAATAACATAATACTTGTACTCCACTAAGTGGCGTCTGGTAGTGACGTAAATGAGGGGTACACAACGTATAACGGAAATAAATAGCGTTGCAATACAGCTCCGTAGCCATAGCGCACCAGTCGCCGCCTTTACCTGCGAGAAATAGCAGAAGAAATTTATTAGCTGGTAAATCACACGTAGTGTACGAAAAAAATATGAACATTTCGATACTCGAACTCGTCTTTACTTAAAATACTAGTTTTTACTTTAAGTATATTAATTGCGTTATTAATAAACAATTTATCTAGGTGTCTTCATGTAAAGCGAAACACATTGTATATACGCGTGCCGTGCACAAATGAACCCCCCTTTAATCCACCTTCCCCACAGCAGATAGATACGTACGTATACCATATACCTATGTTCATCAAATGCGCAAAGAGATAGGGTAATTTTAATTCATTCTGTTTTATAACCATCGTGCCCTACCAGCATCGCTCCCCAAAAACCCCATTCTTTGTCGCTTTTCGAAACCGAAGGGAACAAAATGAGGGGAGCGTCGCGCGGGGGGGAAGTCACAGTGACACGACCATGCGAAAAATGAAAAATATCGCAACGTACCACTACCGTCGACTGCACAGATAACGCTTGGACAAAATAAAATTTTAACCCTCTTCTCGTCATCTACCCCATGATGGTAGGGCAGAGCTACCATCTCTGTAGCGCGTATATGGGAATGGGGTAAAATTGCGAATCTGGATTTTTTCTGTGCTGTGGGATGATATGTTGGTACATCCGTTTGGATTTTCATTTGTTCTCTCACTTACGCAACGATATGAATACGATAAGGATCTACTATAGCTTCCCTCGTATTATTAATGCCTATATTTAATTAATATAGGTAGCAGGGCTTAATTTCAAATGCGGATGTTATAGCTTTGTTATTTTAATTGACATAGTGTCAGTTACACTTGTAAAATGTGCTTTGTGCGATAAGAATCTTCAAATATTTGCTCTGAAGTGAATGCAGGAATTGACATAAAAGGAGAAACTGTATTACATGAATGTAGAACTTTTATTAAAGATGGCTTATCTTCTAATTTCATGTAATCCGGTGGTAAATTTATTAATAAAGATACCTAATCATCAAATTTTGTTCCTTGTCCCTGAGTAAATTGGAAATAATTAGTAATGATAACAAGGTCTGTACGGCATAACATAACGTATTTAATAAATTTGAAATAAATCTTGTTTTGTGTTTGTCTGAAATGATTTGATAAAGACACATACAGAATGTCGTTCAATCCTTACTGAGTACTTAAAAAATCTGCCAAATGATGTTTAAGAGAGGATAAATAAATATATACTTTCTCCGTTAACACCGTATAGCTTAGTAGAAATGTCTTTCGGGTGATGTAGCGTAGTTAATATTTTACTTGACGTTTCGCTGAGCATGCTGTCCATTTCTGTTCCGCTTTGCTGATCCATAACCGTTCCGCTTTGCTGATCCATAAATCCATAAAGTAGTGCTCGTAGTTTCGGTAATACGTCCTTGTTAGGAGGGAGTATCTGGTCGATTTTGGTCACCGTGTTGAATCGTGTGGTGATGTACCAGTGGAAGAAACAGTAGAGATCATCAGGCAACAATTAATACCAAAAGGACTACAACCAGATCTGATTAATTTGGCGAGACTCTGCCTTACTTTGACCTACTTCCTGTGGAACGGAGAATTCTACGAACAAGCGAGTGGCGCTGCAATGGGATCTCCTCTGTCACCCGTGATCGCCAACATCCTTATGGAAGCGTTCGAAGAGGAAGCCATCGAATCTAGCAGGATGAAACCTAAATGCTGGTGCAGATATGTAGATGACACCTTTGTCATATGGCCACACGAACCAAAAACTCTAGAGGAATTCCTGCAACACATCAACAGACAACACGCAAACATTAACTTCACCATGGAAATCGAAGAAGACGGCACCTTACCATTCCTAGATGTCCTAGTGGAGCGCACTGACAGCAGCAAACTGGGCCACAGTGTATACCGTAAGAAGACTCACACAGACCGGTACCTGAATGCAACATCTCACCACCATCCTCAACAGAAGAGATACCTCATCAACACATTGTTAAGAAGAGCGGAGAAAAATCAGCGACAAACATCACAGGAATAGTGAAATGCAACACGTCAAAAACGCCCTGCAGAAGAACGGCTACAGTACAAAAGATATAAGGAAGCCACGAGAGCAAAGAAAAGACGAAGACCAACAACAATCAGCAGGACACGCATACCGTATAGCTTATTCGTACCATCAACAGTAAGATATTCATCTGCAATGTCTGAAAAATATTTATTAAAACAATTAGCAACATCTTCAGTCTGCTTATGACACAATCCGATGCTATAACTACCTAGTTCATTCATAATAACATCGTTAACGAATTTCGTGAAATACACTGTATATATAATAAATAGACGTATGTATATAAAGCACCATAAACTTTAACTTTATTAAGTTTATCGGAGCATATGCCCCGAATCAGTTTAACGCATACACAATAGGCTGGGGTGGCATCTACGTTTTATTTTTTAAACTCCCGAACCGTCTCTTATTCTAAACCTCGGCGATATAATAGAGGGTGTATAAGCGGGCCGACGCCCTTCATCTGAGGGTGGAAAGTCTCACTTTCACACCAGTAACCACAATACGCGGCCGGCTTCGATGCTAATGTCTCTAATCCTGAAAGAGCTTGGGGTGTATGCTTTCAGTTCGGTAAGCTTTCGACGGGGATGGCGTTCGCTTGTTGTCATTACGTGAATGATGGACGTCGACGTGGTGCACAGGTTTTATATGATATACACAGAGTATTGCCAAAACATTGTGTACGTCTTATTGCGTATGTTACATGTATTGCTTAAAACTCAACAATCGAAAGAGTAATTCAATCTCAGGGTTATTTTTACAAACCGTTATTTTTACATTGCCGGGTAGGCAGAAACATGTCCGTGTGTTAGTGTATTTTTCTTTCTCTACTTTTGTTGCATTTGCCGTGAATTATTCCATCAGTACCATGAGGAAGCTAAGCTATCTTAGCATTATATTTTTTGGTTATAATTTAAGGGTTGACAAAACTAACGACCCTTTTGAAACATTCATTAAACGATAAAAAATTCTTACCTTGATCTATCCCAGACTTTGTAATTCATTTCCACGACAATAAGGAGAAGTCCTACCCGTAATGGAGAACAATTCAGAATTTCATGTCATCAGTTAACAAACTTCCAGCAATGCTTTGGTAGAACAGTGTATATAATACGTGTTTAGAAAGTTATAGGTTACTGCAACCCCTTTTCGCAAAACACACCCTCGTGTGAAACATCGGGATTGCCACGTCTACAGCTATAGTTGATGAATGGCTGGGTGCCAGGCGAGCGTGTATTATTAACTTTCGCTTTACATTACGGTCAATTGCGCGGATTAACTTTTATTAGGTTCGAATTTGGGTGAATTAAAGGCGATTAGTTCGTTAAAGGAGGTAAATTTTGAAGGGGTTCTAACCAGTGCAAATAATAATTGAAAAGAATGCTTCAAGTATTTGACAATTGAATCGATTATTTCCATTTAGCGTTTAGTAGCGTTTCCTTCAATTCTGTTTTATTAATTTTATCTGCCTTTACTATATTAGAATAGGAAAAGGGTACCTTTGAGTAAATGTTAGCCGGTACCAAATTCAAAAAAGTTCGTTCTAACAGCATAAAATATTTCGAATTCGAAATAGTTTCTTCAAGTCTCTCGTGTCTTATAAGAAAATCATACGTTTTGTGTATTTACTTGATTCTTTTTCGAAATCTTTTTCTCACTCGATAAATTCTTTATTACCTCAATATATCATTTCTTTTAAAGCATTTAACACTTCTCATCCATGACGTATTATGAAATGAAACTAAACAATATTCTCTTTTAAAAAGAAGAGGGTCATTAAAAGCATACTCTGTATCAATTTTCGGTGCAATCTGTCATTAATAAATATTGTAGGCGACATTTTAGACCATTGTGCTCCTTTTAACTGGCAAAAAAAAAATGGAAAAGAAGCAAGAATAACTTACATGAATGACACGTTACAACAAATAAAAGGGATTTTTAAAATCGTCCGATTGGTTTTTCCACCACAACATTTATAAAACGCCCTTCAAATGAAGAAAGTTGCGAAGAAAAGCAGCGAACGCTCATAGACCATGATGGAATGAACGCTAGCCGTTATGTAAGTCGCCTTTTAAAATTGTTTTGTGGAAGTTATACCTGGATTGTCCGCAATAAAAGGTTGATTTATGTTTCGACTGGGTCTGGCTACCGGGATCCTTGGGGGGCGCACCGTGTCTCGAAAGGGGGTACACAATTTGACACAAGCACCTTCGCCCAATATTTATGTTTTTATTTAAGTCGGTTATTATGTCGTCCCGTGTCGTCTAATATTTGTGACAGTAGTAGGTGCAACGCCATTTTTTCTAACTTCATCTTTGTTGTTTTTTTCGAAGGAGCAGAAATGAAACGATAAATTATAAAAATTGTAAAACGTAAGCCCCGTAAATTGATAGATCGCATGACAATTTCTGAAGTATGAAATATGACAGCAACTACGCTGCTACTAATCAAAATCATCTATCCATTGTTGTATCATCTCATGGTATCGTGTTACAGCGAAAACGCAACGTCGACGCTGTGGACGCCGTCTCGGACCTCACGTGCGGAATATTTCGCCACTCTCGCACAGGAAGAAGGGAAGCAAGGCATATCAACACAATAGGACGCAATTATCGCGACAAAAGATAGCTTGCGTGTGGTTCACGTATGTATGGTGTTGTTGAAGTTCTGTAACAAACAATGACGGTACAAAAAGAATTAAAAGGAGGAGCCCAAGATTAACATTGATTTCTATTTGAAGAGGATATTAAATCTTGATATTCCTGAATACTAACAATTAGATATGATAGATACGTCGAAAGATGTTCTAGTCGTTTGATGTTAAAAGAAATAAGCTTTGTTTCTTTAGGTGCTATCTATATTGAGTGATCTAAATTAAGTGCGTACCATTGGCTATTCCTTTATTTTTGAAGCTACGTCGTCGGCCAAATAGCGTACCATTAGCACATTTTCCGCCGATTACAATGGCGAAATCGAAAAAACAATTGAATAACATGTTTTTCAGCTTTACAATTTTTTAATAAAATCAGCTATAATGAACTTTTGGACAGGATCACAAATAACACACTGGTAAACGTGCTTCAATCTTACAAACAGTTCGTGCACCACTTCGTGCTCTGATATTTTTTGAAACTTTACCAAACGCTCAGAAATAACGAACATGTTTTTGCAATGAAACAGATGAGGAGCGAGACAGTAGAAAATTCTATAAGAGACATTGTTGGAGATTCTAATTTATGTTAAGTAGAGACCTCCTCAAACATTATTACCAGCAGATCCTAAGAGAAGAATGGCTTTTTGCTATTGGTGTATCGTCTATTGACAATAATTGCCGAAATACTCTTTGGAGAGACGAGGCAACTTTTCCTGATTGTAAAATGTTTAACAAAAGAAACCATTATTACCGGTTAAGAATTAATCCTCTGCAAACAAATCGTAGAGCTGTCCAAATTCGTTTTAGTTTCAATGTTTGGTGTGGCATCATTTTATCCAAAATCACGGGACTTTTTATCTGCGAAGGTTTTCTCACCGACGAAAGATACGCGGATTTTATGCGAGATATTTTGGATAATTCCTTAAATGAAATAGATCTTGTAAGCAAGCAAAATATGATTTTTTCAACTGATTGGGACGCTAATTGTCTTCTGAACAATCCTTCTAACTGCGTCAAATTTACATCCTAATCTTTCATAAAAAAATTATAATACACAGGGTATTCTATTTAAAAAATTATTATTTTGATTTTAATCGGCGGAAAAAATGCTACAACGCAGCTTCAAAAATAAAGTTCATGGTGTATTTTTTATAATATAAATAATCAATCATGAGAACGTAGAAAAATTAAAATAATTGGATCATTATTGAATTTTCAACAACTCTACGAAACAAAGGATAACCTAAGTAAACCTCATCCGGCGAAAGATCCACAGATCGTCCCTCGCGCAGAGCTGCCAGACTCCTGCATATATCTCGAACTCGTTATCGTTGTTTCTATTCTTATTATTGCGACGCGCAGCTTTCGTTTCGTCCAGCTTCTGTCTGCGTACAACGTACATATGTAAGTATGTACATACGTATATATGCAAAGTAAATACTATCTAGATACATACGTAGTACCTTACGTACCGTTCGCCTCGGTCCTCTCTCAACAGCAGATAACGAGAACTGGCGAACGCGGAAGATTCTTAGAATGGGAGTGGTGTTTCTGCTGGTGTCTGAATAAGCTCTTGTCCCCACGTTCGAGATAAGGTTTTAATGCATCTTAATAATGCCGGTTAGTACGCTTGTTTGTACATACACATACATACAATCGTATACGCGTACGTGTGAGTACATATATGAAGTTAACACCTTTTTAGTGAAACCTTGTTCGTTGGAAGTTGAGATCGTGTTAATAATAGTGAAGGGAACGTTGTCAGATGAGTTTCTGAATGGATATCATTCAGGATATCACAGTGAAATCAATGAAAGTTAGAATATATTTCTAAGCATTCAAAATGCTCCTAAGGGTCAAAATTCACATAGTTTGCTTTAAATTAAAACTAAAAACCATCAAGGGGTCCATTATTGGAGATAGAGAGTGGGTTTAAATTCGGCAAAGTTGCCAAATTTTGTGTTTCTTAAGAACTCGAAAAGAAAATGGACCTGTGATACCTTTACCACCTTTATTTGGCCTTCCAGAGGAAAACTAAAAACATTCTCAAGGATACTTTCTATCTTTTATCTAATGGTGTAGTCCAACCAAACAAGAGTCCAATTAATACAGGTAAACAAAGCACGTAAGGATGAAACTAATTTAAATACGACCAAAAGCAACTGAATATGGTTTTCTGAATGCAAAAATAAAAAATATTAAAATTTTGGAATTCAGGGCTTGCCATGAGGATGTGTAGGATGATCATAATTTTTTTCTAGTATTGTAATCATGAACTTCGCGATTACGTATGGAAGTGGGTTTGCTTATCAGCAAAGATGCAAGACGTTGTTTGAAGAAGATAGCCCCGTGACACCGGAAGTATACTGACTTATTGAAAAGATGGTTCAGAAAAGTGCTTGGAGTAAGTAGGTATAACACCCTCAATAACTGCTGTCTGCGCTATAAAAACATAGGCACTTATGTAAATAAACAACGGAATACTTTAAAGAGAAGAAGTTACAAACGTATTAGAAAAGCTAAACTTTAATGACAAAATAAAACTTTTTTCGATACAATTTTGAAATGGAAGAGACCTCATTTATGACTCTAATTCGCAGATAAATACTGCATTCACAATTGCCTCTTATTCTTAACATAGTAACATAGCGTTCTAGTTGACCAAATCACGACAACTTTTTAAGAAAAATACCCCTCTTTTTAACAAAACGATATCTAACAATCTATTCTCGATCATACTCCCAGCTTTCCTCCTTTCAACCAGAAAGCCAAATTACATTAAGGGAGCGGTTTGGAGGGTACGTAGTAGAGTCTTCAACGTGGTCGCCCTTAACCGATGTTCGGTAGCGGTGGTGGTGGCGGCGGCGGCGACGGTGGTCGTGGCGAAATATTTCGGCGCATCAGAGAGCAGGCCGTCTAACGAAAGACGAAGGGAAGGCGGCAACGGGGGGACATTTCACCACGGAGATCGCATCTTTCGGAATGGAGGCGATATGACAAGATGGCCGAGAGATATGACGTCACGCGGGAGCCTCGTAGTATTGATCTGAAGGCAGACAAAGCGTTCTGCGATCTGTAAGACGCCAACATCAGCGTTTGTCCTTTGCTCCTCTCTTGTGACGGCCAGGCTTGTATCTCTTATACCTAAATATCTATGCATGTACACTTGAGGGTGGAACGGCGAGGTTCTGCTCGCGGCTGTTAGGATTTTTTCACCGAGAAAGATCGTAGCTTGGCTACCTACGCGAAAATTTGATTCTGAAGTTGTGACGGAAAGAAAATTGAAATTCTTTCTCGAGCGTTTGTGGTGTTGAAAAGCCAATTTGGTACCCTTGTTTTTGACATGTTCTTGTCTTACTTTTTATTTCCCCCATTAAAGCTCTTAGTAGATAAGTGCAAGATGGAGTAAATTACATGGTATTAAAGAAATGAAGTTGTTTTTCTGTTATATCTAAGAAGTTCATATAAGATCCTAAGTAAATGAGTTTGGAAGGTTGAGGAAATCTGATGAATAATAGAGAATTTCAGGTTCTTCTCTGTTTAATCCGTTTTTAATATAATCTCCAATAAACACGTAGAAAATAGATTCTGTTGTGTCTTTGCAAGAATTTCACAAATTAAATGAAATAGGTCATTAAATCCAGTGAGAAACGATACTCCTTAATTTTAAGTCGCTAGACGTCAGATCGCGAACTCGTATGGCATATTACAGGCTGCAAATGAAACTTCAGTTGATTTAATTTGATTATATTTGACAAATGCTGTAGGTAACAAAGGAGCGAAGAGACGCCAAGACAATTTGTCCCTCTTTACTTCGAGTTACTTTTGAGAGAAGATGTATTTGGCCAATTGTAAGTGGTTTATTTTCAAAGTGAATTCAAGTGTTGTAGTGTTAATATTTTATTTAAGTTTAAATTCCGCGAGTCAAACGAATTCGGCGTTTTATTACGTGACGTGCTGGCTAGAGGGGGCACGTAAATATCAAATTTTAGGATGTTTTTTTTATTATTAATTTAGTCTATTGTAAAACGTTATTATTAGCTATTTTGCTGCGGAAATTTTCTACATTTTATAACATTACAGTTACTGTATTCTGTCAAAATTTATTTCAAATCGTTAAATTGATTGTTTCCATATTACACAAACGTATTCTTATTGAAACTATCCATATGCGTATCTGTTTTTAACACAATTTGATGCGCTTGTCGGAATAGTTTTTTTGCCGCAGCGATTGTTCCTTTTTAGGTAGCTAATCACTTTTTTCCAGTTTGATGAATGTGCTCGAAATGCGTAGCTATCGCATACCTATCATCGCCAACTGCACCCAGGCTTTACCAATCTCACGATATCGACGACAGCATGCACACGTTTCAAAAATTTGCAGTCGATTCGAATCCCATACCATTTTTATTCGATCGCCGATTCGTATAAATCAATTACACCTCGCCAGGGTTTGTAAACTGATGCCGCATCGAGACCAGTTAGAGTGAACGTATATACGGTACTTTATGCGTACCGACTGCCTGATGACGTCAGGATTTTACCAACCCGAAAACGCTAAATACTTATCAGCGACCGCAAAACAAATGCTATTCATTTTGGAGTCGATGGCCGGCCGTTTTGTGTGAGCGCGTTCGTTTTCGTTTATCAGCGGTTATGCATGACTTTTTGCGGGAGATACATATTTCGGTATTTATTGTACGTGAGGGGGATGCCCTTGCACTTTGTTCTCGTTCGAAAAGTATAAATCATTACGTAGATAGGTACGATCGTGAATGGAGAAATTAAAATTCGCCGTAGACGCGGTTGAGCGCGCTGAA
Source organism: Marronus borbonicus (assembly GCA_902655005.2). NCBI lineage: Eukaryota > Metazoa > Arthropoda > Insecta > Coleoptera > Scarabaeidae > Marronus > Marronus borbonicus. The sequence goes on from LR737386.1 coordinate 2,323,683, forward strand.
ATATGCTGATTAAAATTCAGATGGATTAGATATCGAAGCGGTAATGGTAATCCTAAGCACAGAGGGTGTTGTAACCTCTTCAAAATTTTGGAGAATTTATGCTAGCGATGCGAATCTGATGGCCAAAAGCAACGGAACGAAAGAAGAACATGTTCGGCGAGTCAAAATTTATTGAGCACGATGGTTTAATTTTTGAGCATTGGAATGTACCATTTTTTACGACCAGATATCTTTATCCAGCCCGCTTTACATTTTATTTCGGCCAATGATGATCTAACGAGGAGCGCTAAATGTTTATTTTAAAGATCTTAGCGAGTAGCTTTCAATTTGGTTCTTTGACTGTAACTATCCAAGTGGTAAAGTGATTCAAAGTTTAAAATTTTTGTACAACTTTAAGCGCGTGTAATTTAACCATTCATATCGAAAGATATAAGTAATTAAAAGATAATCTTTCTTCATCAGTAGCTTGCTTGCCGCTCATTTCCTGTCATTAAAGTTATTTTCGGGTGTAGGGTTCATACAACCCATCAAACCGACTTCCTCGCCTTCCTTAACTAAAAAATATTTTCTTCCTAATCTACTTATCCCTTCCACGCACATTCCGAGCAGCTTCTACTAAGCATAACCCCCTAATACGCGTCCCACAACCGAACCGTTCAGATATGCTCCAACAGACTTCCTTCAATTCATCACCTACATCTGATAAACGCTCGCCACAAGAAAAAACAATTAATAAACGACTCGAACGGGATGGGTGGGAGCGAGATGAACGCAGTTTGTCTATCAATCGCCTTCTAACTCGTCCGGTTGGAATATATATTCATTCTAAAGCCATTTTAAGATTAAAGCGATATTATTGTATTGGTCGCGTTTTGGTAGGAAGTATCCCACAGGGGAAACTAATAGTCGGCGGGACCCCCGACCGGTCTAGGATCATCCCGCGCGCCCCTGGGGACTGTCCTTTATACGTTCGGGGAGTTCAACTTGCGCACTTTATTTCTGGGTAATTTAACTTAATTGCATGCCGGTATCAACGCTTGTTAACAGGTCCTGGTATTGAGTTATATTTAGTTTAATATTGTCTCTGTTGGATCTCAGAGAGACAAAAAATGTCCAATTAAACCGTGTTGCTAATATTAGATTAACCATAACTATACATTAACTAGTAATTAATATATCGAACATTTGCGTTGAAATTCCGGAAGTCTGGAACATCAAATCTAAAAAGATATTTAATGTTCAATTAAATACAATGCATTTGGTATCCTCGTAAGTAATCTTTTTAAGAAGTAATTTTCAATGTTGTTTCTTTGTTTCCTCCTTAATTTTAGGCTTTTAAATAAGAAAAACGAAAAGCTTTCCAACCAATGAAAGGAACAACATTACAATAGCTGCCAATTTCGTCTTCCCTTTATCCTTCATTTACTATCTTCGAACTAAGAACAGTTTATTTTAACTAAATTAGCTGTTCAGAGCAATGGATAACTTTTCTTTTGTATGACCTCTGTCAATTGTTAATTTTGGTTGTTTCTATCAAACATTTAAAATTTAATTTTTATATTATATATTTCTAAAGACTTTAGAAATCTTCTGAAGAAGCTGACAGGATGGTCAGCGAAACGTCAAGCAAAATATTAACTACACGACATCACCCGAAAGACATTTCTACTATGGATTACGGTCGTGAAAGCCTACACTCAAAATTTAATTTTGTCTTCAATCCTTCAAGATCTACGTATTTACTATTAATTCTAATGTTAATGGTTACTTGCAATGGTTAAAATCCAGTCTTACATTGAATTGGTATTATCCAACTAGCTCCACGATTATTTTTTCCGGTATGACCGCAAATTGTTCGCAAAACAATACGGCTGCGACGTAATTGGTTCACTTTGAGGATACACGCGTCCGGCACAATAGAATTTGGGGGGTCGCCGCGTGGTGGCACTCGAAAACGGCGAAAACAATGGTCAAGTTAAGCGTAGGTATTGGATTTCGAGTGGCGAGGAATTATTTCAGACCACCGAGGCGGCAGCTGCCAAGATCGCTGTACACTTCAGACTATGCTCTCGTTCGACACATCGATAGAGCACGTGGATGCATCCGCAGGTATTACACGCCGTAGCACTTGATGCACTTCAATGTAATTGTAGCTGTACATAGATATCGCCACTTAGCATTCCGTATTATTCGTGTGGTATTGTTTCTAGGGGTGTTTTCTGCAGGAGTATGTGCAGATTCTATTGTTTTGAGAAGCGAATCGTTTGCATGCATTTGCTTTTGTATTCTTAATACATTGTGTGGGGACAAAAGTAGACAATGGGTGTTGAGTTTGTGTCTTATCTTTTAAAATAATTCTGTTATTCATTCTAAGAGGCTGCTTTGGTTTTAGGTATGACAAGAAAAATATTTATTTATTGTTTTCGTATTTACAATTGTTAACGAGCAGAATTATTAACATTTTTGAATTCAGCAAAATTCGGCTTTGATAACAGCAATCAATATTGAAAGGTGTAAGATATACGAGGGTTGTCCGAAAAGTTTCCAGCTTAACACGGATGTTCCCATCTCCTCAATCCATCAAAATAGTGGTTGGCATCTTCTTATGCAAATAGGCGTTTACGAATGAGATGACTTCCTCATTGGATGAAAACCTATGTCCTCCAAGTGAAATTCTGAGCATTGAAAACAGAAGAAAGTCACTGGGGGCAGATCTGGTAAATAGTGTAGGTAGTCTATCAACTCGAAGTCCAATTCGTGAATTTTTATCATGGCGACCACTGAAGTATGAAACGGTGCGTTGGCTTAGTGGTGCGGTGCAATTTTTCTGCAATTTCTGCCTTCTTCGCCTTGTCAAATAATGATGCGTAGCGCGCGCCCCCGTTATTGTTTTTCCTGCTAGAAGATTACACAACTCCCACTATACATTCAAAAGTGTACCAAGTTTCATCTACAATTATGAATCGACACCAAAACCCAAACCGATTTCGCTTACACTGCTTCAACAGGGCTTTGAAAATGTTCATTTGAATGAGTTTTTGGTCCTGAATATGCAAAAGCGGCACCTAGCCTACAGTTAGCTTTTTCATGCCCAAATCTTTGGACAATATATGACAAACACGTTGTTTTGAGATATCCACAGCTTCTGCTCTTAATTCGACGGTCGTCTAACACAATTTGGTGAACTTTTTCGAGGTTTTATTAAAATTCAGCTGGCTACAATTTCACTACGGCAAATGATGGTGTCCCTGCGAACGGCGTCCATCTCGGGTTTAACTTGCCTAGATGTATTGCAACTATGCATTTCTTGATCGAATACAATGTGAATTTGCTTCCGTGGCCTGCGAGATCACCAGATCTCTCGCCAAAAGAGCGGACACCGGCTCCTGCGAGATCCGGTTTTCGCTATCAACCGAGACGACTTATGGCACCATGTCAATACAGCTTGGCAAGAAATAGCTCAAGAAACAATGCCTATCTTAATTCATTCAATGCTGTACAAAAATGCACTGCCAAAAATTTCTGCTAGTGCATTTTTAATTGCGGCCAGTGTATTATTGATACAAATTATGGTTACTGATTTAGTTGTAATCATTTTGAAGCTATAATTTCTTAAACATGGGCAAAAGTGATATGTTACCTTTCGCGGTTGATCTGACGCCAAAACCTGTCTTGCTTTAAATTCTCCTTATACGAGTATTATAAGCACTACCCTCGTCTGATATGGAGTCTTATCAATTTTACGATATAGAAAACCGTAGTTTCATTCAAAGTGTTTTTGTGTGAAACCACCTTTATGAATTAGTTTATTTGGAATTTTTCCATAAACATAATGTATATCTTAATTTATAAACACCTGTATATTATCCAACCCTAAATGGTAACATTTTAAATAAATATACAATTGGACAAAATTTCAAGGCGACGTTATAAGGAGATGTGAAAGCAAGCTTTAAATAAGGACCTTTACTGAAACGCCCGAAATAAGAAGTTAGTCATGCATCTAATATTACAATTTAATTTATTCTAATTTTAACCAGACCTTCATTGCAAATTATAAAGAAAAAATAAAGATTTATACCAAACCATGTTCAATATAAAAGCAAACGCTGCTACCAAAAAAACGTAGGGCAAAATCGGCCGACAACAACGGAGACGTTTAAGTGGGAGGCGGCTACCCCAAACGCCGGCAGTTTAATCTCTACTTCTGGTCGCTTAGATAAGGTAATCGCTTTCGAAATCGCCCTTATACCCCTCGACTCATGTACAACGACGTATATATATAGATATAGAATATATATTATAAACGTCCCTTCATGAATCACAGTCTATATTATTTGGGGTTGACACCATCTATTAAAAGCTTATCTGAAAATAGTTACAAAGTAATGTAGCGGGAGCAGCAGCGGCGCCCCATCGAGTTGAACCGCCACTGACATTTGTAAACGGTAATTTTGTCACTCTATATTGGCTGTACTGGTTGTGACAATAATAGTATTCTGAGTGATTAATTTTTTATTGATCTCTTGTAAGTTGCCAACTCTAAAAATTGCTACGTTGGCCGACTGTTTTCTGTTCTATTTTGTTTTTTGTTATTTTGTTTGATTTTAAAAATTCGAAAACATTTGTTGTGAACAAGCATGGGCTTCTATGATGAAGAGTTTAAACCAATATTGGTATAGTTGTGGTTGCGATAAAACATATGGAGCGGCGAATAATCTTGTTATCTACAATTTTGTATAATGTAGGAAAATCACTTACCTTTCTTGTTTAAAGGTTTAAAATCCACACACTTTACGTGAAGGTTGCATTAGTGGCTCCAGAGGATTTAAAGAATTTACAAAATATCTATGATCTGTATAAAGGGATTACCTAAATGTGAACTCTGGGGCACACCGGACGTTAAAAACGCAAACTCCGATTTCATCCCATTCACCACAATAGCCTGCTTCCTATATCTAATGCACGAATTGACCTTTAGTCACCTGTTACGACATCGAAAGGGCATTTTGAAGCTCCGTCGTCGAATTCTTTGAGCATCTTACATCAATTGACAATTGAGCCCTTTTTGTGCTTTGGCCAAATTTTGGGGACATGCAAAATGGAAAGTACTGCAGTCTAAGATATGCGTAAGGATGTCTTTATCTCATGGTAAGTCACATGTCGATATGGTCCAATCACGTTGGGCGCAGCATCGATGTTTTTGGGACAACGAAAATCATCGCTGACGGAACCACGACCATGATAAGATTTTGTAAACCGGTCTTTTGTTCCGGTACTTCGTTACTAAATGTTGAATGAAACAATTCGATGGATCACAGGATTTCTGCATGCTACCATCTATCCACCATTCCTTTGAAACTGCTTGATTATAACTTAATTTATGCATAATATTATAGCACCTGCGCTTGTATTTACCGGTGCTTCAATTTAAGAAAGAAAAGTAAATTTTTAAATTTAATGCTGCACGTAACGATGATTAATATTAACATTAGCTGATGAAACTCATCATATAATCAGATATGAAGTTTGGGTTACAACTTTCCAGTTTCACAAAGAAGTCATAAAATGGAAATTATACTCGACTAGCATCCAAGAATTCCATAACGCTGCATCTTTTTCAAATTTTTATTAATTTGGGTAATCTAGAGTGAAATTGTTGCTTGAAAATAAGTCCAGATTTGAATAAGTTGCAGTTGAATAGAACGCTGGATATTTAGCAGTAATTTCAAGTTTATTACAGTACTTCCGACATCAAATGACGTATACCGTATACAACATACTATATTTCATAAGAAGGTCTGTAGATCATGGCGTAGTTTTAAATTTATGGTTTGCTGCTCCCTTTAGGAAATTACCATCAACACTCAAAGTGACACCCTATTTATTTATACGCACACATGTGTCAAAATCGACAAATGATATAATCAAACACAATATTTATACTAGATTTTATTATTACAGTTACCTGGAGCCATCGCTGCCCGCTGCAGGCCCTCTTAGTATCAGGTATCTTGATACGGATCGTATCTTCATCTCCATACATAAGTACTCTAAATATAATCATAAACATAATCCCTTATTATACAGACGATATTTGTGTAAGATGCATAACGACGATAATTTTTAATGGCTCCCTTACGAATATAAGACGTCCTTATCGATTTTGATGTAATGCTTCGGGCGCCATCTACTACGATAACTGCCATAAGCTCTTGTATATTTAACCGACCTATCCACGATACCATCATGATCCTTATATTATTTTATCAGTAGGTATAGAAAAAAGAATTGCAGATTTACTCGTTGATAATGTCTTCAACTGCTATATTTACTTCGATAGGTACAGAAGCGAAAACTTGAAATAATTGGCCGAAATTTACGAGTTGGTCGTTTTTCTAGTCGTGAAGGTCTATTATCCGCGTTACCCTTCTACAATCGTTTTCTTTTTTTTTAGAATTTTATTATTATATGGTGGAAATTTGAAATTATGCAGTTTTTAGAGCATCTCAAACCGTGGGAAACTGATTTTAAAATGATTATATAGCTATTGGTCGAATTATTATTGTTAACCTATGGATTTTTTTTGATTTAGTTGGTGATATTCATCAACGATATTCTTTCCTTCATTTGCATTTTCTTAGCCTGAATTCCACTTTTCTAATGAAAGCGTGTCTTATTTGTTTACAAAACTTTGTGGCGAATATCTTAATGTTGTCATTGTTAATACTGTCCTGTTTAGTGAAGTTGTTCAGAGTTCTTTTGTGGGCCTCTTTGGTGTTTCTTGACTGTGCACTGCAGTGAATGAATTGCCAGAAATGTAAGAGTCGTTTCTGGATAACTTCGTGTTCTTGATCATGAATGTAATATTATTTTTCCTCACTTGGTTAAAGTTTTTGAGATATGTGTACGCCTTAAGTATTTATAGGGGAAAGGTGGAAGAAATTTCTATAAACAACACATAAGTATCGGCAACCTCCGCACCACACAAGTTTAATTAATTAATTCGGGACGGCCGTTTCGAGGACGCGAATGGTCCTCATGATCATCATTCGGTCACCGGTTGATGGGACCATTCGTGTCCTCGAATATTTAGAAAATTTTTTAAGAAAATATCATAATTTCTTGATATCGTCCTTCCACTACTCGAATACTTTGGTGAAATCTCTTAAAATGGACGGGAATTTGTCTAAACAGTGGCAATTCAATACTCATACGTGCTCCGAAATTGTCAAAACTCGTTAAAGAGTTTTGACGTCCATAATACGTTAGTATTATGGACTAATGTCTAATTGTTGTCGGCCCTGTGATCGCCAAAGAAAATTTGTATAAGCGATACGTAACCAAACCAGGCTTCAGATTCGACTTCAGTCATATGTAATAAATTTTTTTTTATCCGTAACCGGCTTCCAAATTTGTAGACCGTCCAACATTCCTGCCAAGTGCCAAAAATGTTCGGCAATCACTTGACTTATTCAAAGCTTTAATAAACTATTTTATTAACCCCGGTTTTATATGGAGAAGCGGCAGTATGATTTTTTCCCTATCTATTAATGCCTATTAATGATGTTTGCTTTTCCTATAGTTAGGTCTTCTTTCAAAGGCCATACATTGGCAACCAGCGCTTTTCTTTTGCACTGCTAGCCCATAAATAGATATGGCAGAAGTTACTCTGGATTATTGATCAAAACTACTTAACGCAAAATCATCTATCGGCCATTGCTATTTTGTCAACTGAAAATGATGTAGCTTCTTCTGTTAAATATAATAACTTAATATATTATTTCATTACAAAGTTTCTCTTTTGATAAATAAATGTTACGTAGTGTAATGTTTTTGATAGATTAATTTAAAGAAATTTTTGGAAATTTTTACAAATGTCAGAAATTTACTAAAATTGGGGGTCGTGAATCCGGGAATGTCCCTAGACACTCTTTCGGCAAATGAAAGTTTTGTTTGAGGATAATTTCAAAACGGAAAACGAGAATTGAAATGACCACTAACCTTAAATGTTGTAGCCTTCTTCTACATAAACACAATATTCTTCAGATGCACTTTTGAATAACTTTTAAATAGTGGATCGAAACTAGGAAAAATTGAAGCAACTTCTCAATATATTATGTCTGAATGATATCTCGACATAAAGTTACAAATAAGAATTACTTATTGTTAGTTTCCTTGCCAACGGTTTTGTTTTCATAGATACCTATGATAATTCTTAAAATTTAAAATATACGATTATTGAATTGGATTCCGAAACGAACGATTTTGCTGTAGTGTGACACAAGGACGCAACTGCTGCCGGGATTCTGTGTTCTAGGAAGACATATTTGAACACATGCAACACTACAACGTTAAATTGTACTGAGAATTTAGATGATTAGAACCGAAAGACATTTAATTGACATTTGTAACCTTTGTATCAGTAACGTATGCCCTAGAACTTGCTGTAGAAATTTCTAATGGTAACTTTCGAACAAGAGAATGATAGATATAGAAGTAGTTAATATACGTTTTCCCCACGCTTGTCGTTGGTTGGACTTATATTAACTTTATTATTTTTACGCCCCAAATATATTCGCCTCAAAACAGGATTCTTTCCTTAGGGATCGGGCTTCCTACCAACAGATGGACTCTCATACCCGATAGGTGTACAATGTGAACTTAGTAAAGAAGAAGTGACTACGGCGCTGATGACAGCTAACCTCGTCGTTTTTAATTACATTACAGTAGGTACTTTTTTATTTTCAATTTCCTTTCGAGAAGAGCCCCGCGGAAAGCTTCCGCTGTCTGTAAAGGAATACTTAAAACGCTGCGAAGTTAATTTTCCGGATGTTGAAGCGCTGATGTTTAAACAAGTGCAAAAGCATGATAAACAAAACAATGGAGTGATAACATCGAAGTACTTGACCGAATAACATCTAAAAACAATCATGAAGCCAAAACGTGAGAAACGATATGTATGCGTCAGATTGAATGATATCTTTTAATAATAGACAAGATAACTTTTTTGTCCGCAAATTCGATTATTTCACGGCAAACTTAATGTATATATGTACGTTGATATTCATATTTCGCTGGTAAATGAAAATGTTTGCGCTTGAAAAAGAAGAAAATAGGGAGTGGGAGGTCATCCTCACAAACTGGTGGTAGTTGGAGGAAAAGTACTGAGATTATCACACATGTAAAACAATAAAAAAGTTGTCCAAATTATTTTTTGATACTTCCCATATACGGAGCTGTAGCTTGTGGGTAGCTCCCCGCCTTACACATTCAGGCATGCTACTTTCCTCTTCATAATGCCCTGTCTAACGGCTGTACTTAAAATGCCATAACATTTAGAAATATTATAAAAGATGAGTAACTTCAATTGCGCCCGTCAGAATTAATTATGTATAATTCCCACGATTTGAGTTCTTTGTTAAATTTTGTTAGAATTCTGGAGGAATTTTAAAAATATAGAAATAGCGCTTTCGCTAATGTAAAATTTCTTGTACTTTATAGATCTTCATAAAAATCAATCAAAACCCATCCTTCTTTAGAATCTTTCCAAAACCATCGCGAATTCATTGAAATTACAATTTTCTTTTCACATTCCCAGCATTTTAATTTACGCATTGCATCGGCGCAGATCCTACGACCGTATCTAAAGAGAACCCGTGTCGCAATTAAAATTAAACGACCTCACGTTAGCAGCGTAAAACAATTAAATTCGTCACATTAGACCCGGATCGTCCAAAACAAACCATTACCGATTACTTATGGTCGACGTAGCAAGGGCAGGATCCGAGAATCGTATCTCGTTAAATACGGCTGCGAAATTACCAGGAGTGGTAGCGACCGAGACCGAGCCGAGATACGTATAGAACTACGACGCTCGTGTAATAGAACGAGATGAATTGACAAATAAATGCAGTAACATTAACATCACTTTTAAATAGAATAATTTCAATAGTTTGAAATGTTGACATGCGGAAGCGTGAATTCTTTAAAGGAAATTTGTAGAAGAGAAAGTGGCACCTTTTAAGATTTATTCTTTTAAATTAAAAAAAAATGGTAAATTGAGATTAGACAACAGGAGGAGATTATTGATATTTGTTATTAATTATTGATACCGCTGTACAAACCGTGTAAAGATAATAAAAGTGTGAAAATTTTATCAAAAAAGAAAAAAAAAAACTAGTGTACCTTAGCCCTATTTAATTACTTAACTACCCCGAAAATGCATCTAGCGATAAGAAAATTAGCTCTCATTGTTTCCACAAACCTATGAATCGAAGCAAATCACAAAATTCTATCAGCTAAAAAACTGATTAAGAGACGGTGTTTATAATATAAGCGTACAGTTTGAGTGAAGCTATCTTACATCTTTCAGATTAGAAATATCTTCAGCTAAGTTCAACTCCCATGGTCTACGCTCTTAATATCCATAAGAATGCTATAAGCTGGGTGATTTAAAGTCGAATAGTGCACCGACAAAGCTATACTCTTTGCATTTAACTTCTATTAATTATCGTCGCAACGTAGCGCGATTCATAATTGACCCGTTCAAACAATAAAATCAGTGAATCACTGCGTAACGTAAAAAAGCTCAACGCCGAGCCTCCGCCAGCAAAAAATGCCTACTGAAAGCAAGCGAGCAGCCACAATTTATATGGTAATGTCGATTCGCGAAGGACAATTATAAGGTCAGGCCCGACCGTCCCGCTCCGGTTTATAGGGCGGGATGATCCTCTGGAAACGATGGGAACAAAAACAATAAAGGTAAAACGTCGACTGGCCGATGCCCTTCTTCTTCAATAAATTACCGCCGCGGACGCGTTGGTGCGGTGCGTATACGACGTTCTGGTAATAGGCGATCGGCGAAAACGCGTGTCTTTATTCTAAGCTGGACGATTCCGAAAGCAATAAAATTATCAACGCAACGTACCGTTACGAATACAAATGGCGCATCTTCGCTAGTGTTGTTGGATTGACGATTGCGCGTGACGAGATACACTTTTCGACCCTACGTTCGTTATCAGATAGGATCAAATTTCGTGTAAGGCGGTATATTTTGGCATTCTTTTGTTTCAAAGCTGTTTGCGATTAGTATGAATTTTGAAAATATTTACTCGTGTTAAATAATGTTTTACATCCGACTATCTTTGGCAAGAAAATACATTTCTACAAGATTTTCTCAAGCTTTTGCCTGTATAGTCCAGCATCTTAATTCAAGAACTAAGTCATTGTGGTTCTTCACTTTTCTCCCTAAAAAGTTATTGTATTTCTTCGTTAGATATTAATTGTAAGTCCACCTTCATGCAATACTTCAATAATAATAATAATAACAGCAGTTTGTTTAACCCAAGGCACACTCAAGCAAGAAGTTTGACGAAAAGTTGGTGAAAATGCTTGAAGTAATACCAAACTGTTGAAAAAGTGCAAAAAGAAAAAGAACGAAGAAGAGGAATCGGAACAAGAAGACGAGAAATTTTAACCTAACAATATCCAACCAATAAGAAAACAGTATAACATCGTCATTTAAATTATTAAGTTTTAATGTGGTTATTGGACGATGTTAAATTGATGTTTTATTGTTTGTTGAATATTGTGTCTGATGTTTTTGAAGCATAAATAAAGGATGCAATAGACTAACACTTCGTAAGTTCGAGGCATGAAAACAATGCTTCTTGGTTCTCATTAATGTACGGCACTGCAAGACAACTTACCAAATACCACCCGGGTAAATCAACTTTGCTCTCGTTATTCCAACCGATGTCGAAAGAAAAACCAATAGAGGCGCCAATTCGGTTTCGCATAGGCAACATAAGGATCTGCAGTACCGTACACTGACAACAGTTAAGAAGCTCGAATTACCAGTCTGTTCCGGTACTCTACAACCAGGTAAGGTGAAATTCCGTCACTTAAAAACCAAAAGAGCGAACAGACCCAACAACAGCAATCCAAGAGGTACGGTGGATACCTTTTAAATTTTCACAAAAACAATAAAAAAACGATTTTTGTTTATTGTTTCCCTTTAACACCTAAATGTTCATGCAACATCGAACGTACTGGTGTCCTAAGGATGTCTCTATCTCACGGTAAGTCACATGCTAAACCCTGTAAAACGATGCTGCCTTATCACATTACCTTATCATCTGATGAAAACCTTCACGTAAAATTTCCCTTTTTTTCTTTCACAAAATTGCTTCTTTTGAAAGGATTTTACGAAAATGGCGATGCCAAAAGTTTGATAGTGTCATCTGGTGGTCGTTTGTAAAACTTAAGACGCTACCTAAGTGCTTTTTGTGGAATTATTTTATTAATATTAGGTTACTTAACATTCAAAAATATACGTTGTTCTTCTGCTTTTGCCATTTTAATTCAGATTAAAAGCCTCGAATTTAATCGCTTTTATTATATAATTTTGGATGTCCTGCATAAGAGGCAGATGTTAAATGTGTGTATCTTTTGGTAAACCCTGTATACAATATTCCCTTCATTAATAACAAGTGATCAATGCCACCGTAGCATCAAGACGATGAATATCGAAATCGAAGGAGAACAAAAAAAGAACCGAATCGAACGAAAACAAAAGGAACCAGATACCTATTAATAATAATAATAACAACAACACGCAGCAAGAGAGAAAAAGAAACGCGACCAAGCTGACGAACATCCAACGGCAGTACGAGACAGGACGAAAAAAGAAACACGACGAAAGACAAACGAAAATTGACTCTGACTATCCAAATTGTCATACCGGATCATCGATTAATTGACATCTGAATAACGAGTTTTTAAAACGTCACCAAGAGATGAGGGTTGATCGGCCTCTCTCAAAAAATGAAACGTGAAAAAAAGTCGTTCGAAAAAAGTTTCGATAGTTCCGTCCCTGTCGGACTCGTTGAAACGGTACGCGTAATAGGATGTGGCCGTCTTCGTCGACGTTCGTCTAAATTAGCTGTCAAGGAAAGAAATGAAAGAATCGTTTGGTATTTTTAATTTGCCATCTCGCTTCGATGGTCTTCAAGAGCAAAAGGTATTTACGGTGTAGAGAGTAATGAAAAGAATTTGTTTCATACAGGGGAGTACAAAAAAAGTTGCCCTTAGCTCTTTTAAAAATCCTTAATAAAGTAGTTAATGAAATCCTAAAATATTATGGTCATTATCTTCCTAACTAATAAAAATCATTTTAACTTCTTGCCCCCCCTGTTAAATCTGGTACAGAGAGGATTCAAAGACAAAAATTGGAGTCGAGGCGCGAATTAGTGGAATTAGACCAAAAATATCTAAATCGCTAAGCCTAATTCAAAGCGTTATAATATTTCAAGCCGAGATAGCAACAGTACTGAGGTGTATCGAAGAATTAGAGCGGCAAGAAGTTAATTATCGATCTATTGTTATCTATTCAGACAGTCTAGCAGCGATAAAAGCACTAGCACTCTTTAAGAATAGCATATACGGTACTTAAGGCAAATTCTGAATAGTGGAAACATAAGAAATCACGTTTGAAACCTCAAGTTTTTTCTAAGTAATCTCAAACTCAAAGTAACAGCGTTATTTACTCATGTTTCTATTGTTTGAAGATTAATTAATTAACCTTCGCACCGTCTCCTTCTCATTTTGTAAACTCATAGATGAAACGACAAAAAATCAAATATTCTTTGTTTCTTTCGTTCCTAAACCCCCTTCCCGAAAGCAAATTAAATAGTGAAAAGACGCAAAGCTTTCCAAGTCGAGAGACGGTCTCGATGACGGATTGCTTCGATTTGGCCCATTTAGCGTGGTTTATGACAAATTTAGCCCAGACACAACCCCATTCATCCCGTCCGATAATGAGTCGTATATGCCCGGGGCATTCCAAGTATTTTTATTTTGGTAGCACTGGCGGCGGTAAGATGTCACTTGAAGATAGAGGCAGTCGCACAACGCTCGAATATTTTAATTGATATAAATGCAGTTCATATTTCAACTCCGCGAGGCAAGCGTATATGGTACATACGTTCCTTTGGTTGCCGTTTAACTGTTCCTGTGTTCTTTCTTCTTCCATCGCGAAGTTTTCACAGATTATCTCGTCGTGAATATATCTTATTTTTGATGTTTGATATATAATTTTATCTTTCCTCGATTGGAAACATTGATATGGATGGGCGAGAAATTTTAATTGGGAATGTTATTTCTATCGAAGGAAAGGTTAAAAATATGAAACAGGAAACTATGATTAGATTTATGAAATTACATTAACATCGATTGTTATCAAATTTATGTTACCATATTTAGAACAATATTCACTTATTTAAAACAATAAAGAATGAGTTTTTTGAATTGTTATGTTTCAGAAGATATAAGCTCTTAACCACAAATACGTTTCCTACTACAATGAACTCTTTTTATCATTTCGTAGGACATAGCTTTTTCAGGTCATATGGTTCTCTCACAAAAAGTAGTAATCATGCATTAAATTTGAGTGGTGCGGAGTGTGCACCAAAATATAATGTTATCCCACTTGTAAAATTTGTAATAAAAGGAATATATGAATTAGCTGCGTCAAAGCAACAGGTTTGAAATAAATATAAAAATAAACAAAAGAAATAGTTGTAACAGGATGGCGGGTGCGGTCCGTTGGCGGGAAATGGACAGCGTCTTCTCGCACTCCGGAGGGTAACGGTGCGGTTCTTCTGGCGATGGTGTCCAGTTTCATTTTATGTACTTGAATAACTCACTGAAGCCATTATTCAGGTTGTAGTTAACGCGTTCACTTCATGGGGCACCTAGTGTACCTTTGTACGTTAGAGTTATGGTGCAATATTACGTGGTTTATTATAATCTTGATCGTCAACGGTGGAACGTCATAAATATCTCTCTACGAAAAGACTTTTCAGTTGCAGTGGCTAAGGTTCAATACAGCCAACCGTTGATACCTAGACGCTGGTCACACGTCTTATCGCCTTGGCCGCTAGCAGTAGAATTTTCTTTATAGTAATAATATAATAAGACTTTTTTTAACGCTCGGGTGGATGACATCATCTTATTCCTAAATAGGATGAACTAGAAGTTTTGCACGAATCACAACGCGCACAAAATATAAAAAAAGGTGGTTCTTTTTTAAACCAGAGTTTGGATCAATTAAAGATATATTTACGTTTAATTTGACAAGCAATGAATAAAATCATATCATTTTAGCCATAAAGCGCCATCTGCGATATTGTTTTGATCACTTTAAGCTTGCTAACATCATCCAAATGTTATTTACGTATTCATTTACTTGTTGACAACCATTGTTTAGACCGCTATCTCGTCAATTACCCTCGGCTATTCGAACAGATATCAAACAGCGCAATGTTATCGTCCATATAAAAGAATTACCTCATTGTGATGTTCAAATTGGGTTCTAATACGACTCCCTGCGGATTAAACAGTCGAACATCTGTACACCAATGAATCGGTGCTGACGTAAATTATATACGTACCAACGATTGTGTACGGCAGAGCTGATTCAAATTGCGTAACGCGAAAATAGTTTATGGATGGAAACGAATTGGCTGGCTACGTGGCGGGCAATCGGAGACAATTTCATCTGTATCAGTGCGTTTTCTCCCCCTACGAGCGTACGACGAAGCATCAACCTCGGCTCGTTTAATTTGAAGAGAAGAACTCTGATTGTTTGCGGTTTCGTTGGTGGTAAATTACGCCTGACGTTCACTGTTGCACTGCAGTTTGTTGAGGAGACTAATGAGAAGGGTTCTTCGAAATGATGAGTTCGGATTTAATTATATTCTTTAAACGTTGCAAATGTGGCATTTATGAACAATGTGATTTATTTTCTCATCATTTAAAATAATTAAAATTAATACCCAATAATATCACATATTCGATTATTTACGCATTTGTTCTTTGCTTCTGTTTAGGTGCTGCGATTAAGTTGGAGAATGACCTTTATGGTAGAAAATTCGCGAGATCCTTTTTTGGCCGTTAAAGAGTGTTAAGCAATGGAAATTTATACGAGAACGGCTACTTAAGGGCAAAAGAATCGGCGTTTTCAAATTAGAAAGTGGCGTAGAGGCTGTTCAGTTTCCGCTAAACCCGATACAAGTTTGGCTTTTAATTGGAACGTCCTATACGTTGCTGCGACTTTCTACGCCTCTCTTCAGTTAATGTTGACTATCTTCAATATTTCCGTTGTCTCTTTAACAGCGGTCCAGTGGCAAGATGGTTTGCTCCTGATACTGCACAGCTAGATAGAGTCTTAAATTATTAAACGATTAGAAAGCATTGAAAATGTTATATGAGCGATAAGCGCAAGTCGCTGCATCTCATTTTTCTTATCAAAAGCCTTTTGAGTCTATTACTTTATATGTATATGAGCACCAGCCAGATCCCTCTCACTACATTTTATCAGCAGAACACTTTAGATCATAAAGGTTATTTTCAAAAAAAAGTATACGTTCGGGAAAAATTTATTTCGGAAAAAAAGCGAAACTAATCCGAGACCTTCTCTCAATTTACAGTCTCTGCGATAAAGTTTCGCTCGTAGGGGGTACAATTCAACGGTCCTCGAAACAACACACCGTAGCGGCGTGATTATTAAACATATTTTATGGCGAACTGTACTTAGACAATAACTCATATTAAAGGGACAATTTTGTTGTTTTAGGACCGCACGGTAAAGCACAGGAACGCCGGCCGGGCCGAGAGCCGAGGTTGAGGCGAATTTTGGTTGATAGAGGACGCCTGAGAGGGGCCGATTCAGTAGAGGAGGAGGAGGTGGCGGTGGCATGCGGCCCGTTTATGTGGACGAATAAATCAGAGGCGCTTCTGGCAAATTTATGGCCCAAGATAAAGTCAGAACGGAATCGGGAGCTTTTTATACCGTAGCCTGTGAAATTTAGATGCCACCCAACTCATACCCGCGTCTCCGCAACCCCACGCGCCACGGCGCGGTCCTACTTCATCCGGTCTCTCGTGCCGCTATTCACCCCTTCCTTGCCCTCTCCCTCGCTATAGTGTGGCATCACCGTTTCGCGTAAATATGATTTTAAAGTTGGACGCGTCCGATATCGGTCCTCTAGGTGAGCTTTCCGATGCTATCGTGATTCCGTAGGGAGGGCGGATCGAGCCTCATACTCCCTAGACGATTCCAATATCCCTCGCGACGTATATAGCCTTATCCCTGTTGAATTATACGAGTTTCTGATCTGCGTGATTTGTATCCGCTTCCGCATACCATCGCTTCTAGCGTATAACTCTTTTAGGATGTCGGATGGGTAGAGTTCTTGGTTACGATGGAGAAAGAGCAGAAAAATGGAAAAACTACTTAGGAAAGCATTGTTTTGGATATATAGCATAAGCACTTATTCTGGATATATAATCTGCATAAAGGCTTCTTATTACTTACTTCAGCAAGAATCGCTAGCTTCTGGTTAAACGTTAAGAAAACTGACTATGTGGTTCGTCTCTTTGGTTTTGTATAGCGGCAAACAGTCGACTTAATGCTCTGTTGTTTTCTAAAGCATTCTCCACAAAGATTGATGCGCTTTCTCATTCTTTCAAGCAAATTGTTAAAGTAGTTGTGGCACCCAACAATTGGAAAAATCAAAATTGCCATTTCAAAGGCATAGACTGCTTCTTCCGACGACTGAAACTGTTGATTACCCAGCACATTCTCGATTCTAGGGAACGTAAAAAAATCGTTGGGTCTTAGATCAGGACTATTCGATGTTTCGCTGCTCTAAAAACTCAATCATCTTTTGAGTTCACGTTATCCTGATGCAGGATGAATCGTCACTGTTGGTTTTTGTTTTGGTTTTTGGCAGTCGCTTCTGGTAAACAAGGTTTCCTTATTCGATGTAAATTTCTAAAACATTGCGGTTAGAAAATGGAAGAAAGTAGCTGGGGATTAAATCTGAAGAATTGGGTGAGTGGTCTATCAATTCGAACCCCAATTCGTAAGTTTATGCCGTAGCAATAGTTGAACTGTGAGGCAGTGCCTTGTCTTGGCGGAACAAAATTTTCTTTTCTTCAAACGCGAAAATTATTTCAAGTTGCCGAAAATATTGCCTACAATCGCCTCGAGAATTTAGTCTAACAGTTCTCCTAGTATGATGTATACTGTCCCACATTAAAATAAAAGCATTTGCACTTAATTTTCAAACTTTGATGCTCACCTGTGCCTAGATAGATGATAACTGCTCGGCCATTAAAGATTATTAATTAAGTAAACACACCGTACCCATAGGCTCCATAAAAACCAACAACTATTAATGAAGACAGAATATCCCTAATAATACGTACAGCTTTACACTTTATACGCGTACATCATTAAGCGATGAAAGAAAAGCTTTAATAGCGCAACAATGGACCTCTTCCATAATCGACATTAAAAAATCCCAATCAAAATTAGGCTAGCTACATATCGGCCTTTAAAAATCAATTAAGAAGCTGCTGCTACACCTCGAAGAGTAAACCCATTTTCAACACTTTCTTTTGTAAAGCAATAACTTCCGACCGCTTTGATCTCCTACCGCAAAAGCACGAAATGTGGCTTCTTAAAAGTCTTAATGACGCACGTACGCGACCGCTAGATGGCGCGAACGACGCGCAACAATTAAAACATCAATCAGGAAGGATGGAATGGAAGAAAAAGCGTTAAGAGCAGCAGGAAAAGAAGTAGTAGTAATGAGGGAGACAGTGGTGTCGGCGCCACGTTTAATTACAAGCCGCGCGTGTAGACTAATGCAGGGGCGGACCGGATCCACCCCGAACACGCGCGCCCATGTCACTTCCCTTTTTCGTCGAAGACGACGCTAGATGGAGCTCCGGTGGCCCCCGTTCGGTAGCTGGCCCGTCGGTCACGACCTACTAGTCATCAAGTTGCCACACGGAACGGCCCGTCTCTTGCCGTTGAGTGCGTATAATTAGACGGACTATGATGACGTGCTAATGTCTTACATATGGCTCATTTGAGGGCGATTGCGTGGTACCTTTATGGTCGAGGAATTTTGAGAGAAATAACGGTTATAGTCTTAAGACAATGCTATTAGGAATTTGTTTTAAAAGAGGTTTGACGAACTGTAGCGTGCCTATCACACGATTTTGTCAGTATAAATCTCTCATTTCGATATAACTGCTGTCCAGCTGGACACTTTCTGGTGAAATGTCAATATTTGTTACTATTCCGCAGTTTATTAAATTAAATGTTTTATTTTTCCAAATTCCTTCGAACAAAATGCAAGTTTTTAAGGTGAGCTTTATAAGATATCTATAGCGTTACAATTTAAAAGATTATTAAGATATATAAATAGGCGTTTTTCTAATTATTTTGATCTATGAGCTATAGACAGTATAAAGAGGTACTTTCATTACAGCAACACTGCGTTTGGGTAAAAGCAGCATTAACACGTTTATCTCTTAGACGGGCTTCTGTTACTTTATCAAGCAAAAACGAAAGAATGAAATGCAATTTGCTAATGCACCCTTTCAGATATTGCAGCAGGAGAACGTCGACAAATGTTCTAAAACGCCGAATCTCACTTTGTGAACTCAAAAGAATGCCAAACCAACTCTGATGGATTAGCATCCTTTTTTGCCTCTGATCCCGGTCGAGACATCGCATCTCTTCTTCGGATATAACGACAAGGGCGCCTCACCAGGCGCCACCGCATATTGACCCTTCCTTTCTACCTTTACTAGCCACCTTACCAGAAGAATCCGCTACAACATGATGTTGTTCACGTCACTCACAATTTCACCTAATTGGTTTTTAATTTGATTTTGAGCAAATGGGTAATTGTTGGACGACGAGAAAGAGCTGTCAGATCCCGATGTGGTAACCTATTCACTTCGAGAAGAAAGAAAGAATTCCCCGAGTCGAGATTTACGAAAAAGAAGAAGAAAAAAAACGCGCGTTATGAAAAGGTGGAATTGTGTTTGGTTCTGCTACTGTGCTGTTAGTTCGTTTGTTATAGGCCGAGAAATTCTAGCGTATTAAAATCAATGATGTCAAGTTTGAATTACCGTTTTGTCCGGCTAATGATATGTTTTCGGTTTCGCCTAACAATGGGAACAAACGCGAGGTGGATCGTCGAAAGGAGAGGTGTTGTTGGTCGTCGAAAGTATTCTGTAATAATTGCCGTGGTGTATAAAGAAGCAGGTTGTGTAAATGCGGACTTACATAATTGGATGTTCGGCTTGCTCGTAATAATTTTCGAGTTAAACTATGCGCCCTAAGACTTGAAAGGACATCAGAACTTGAAAGGAATTTCACGTATATTGTGAGGATTGCAGGTTGAGTAATACGACGAAAATTGGAAGTGTGAGAGTCAGAAATTATTTTTGTGCTATAATGCTTAAAAACAATAATTGCAGCAGTTCGCTACAGAAGTTTAAAAAAAATATATTTATTTAGCTACTCCCTAACTCGAATTGCTTTACGAGCAGGATAATCGTCCTATTGGAAATGCCTGTCTTTTCTGCAAGTTTACCTCGTGCAAAGTAACATTTCTGTGTACATGTTCTAATTAACAGTTCCATCGAAGAAATAAGGACAAACAGTTTTATTGTACAATACCGCACACTAAATATTAATTCTTTTGTATCGCTGACTATTTGTTAGAATTTAAAAATTATTTTCCGACCAATATTTTGGCTTGTGGCCCTCCCACAAGCCAAAATATTGGTTCACCTTAGTTCAGCTTCTCAGTCTAGCGCATTCATGCAGTTCCACACCAATTTCGACTTTGTGTGCTTGGCTGTCTGAATAGATAGCAATAGATCGATAACTACCTTCCTGTCTGTCTAATTCTTCAATACATCCTAGCATTGCTACTATTCCTGGTTGCAATAGGCCCTTTGGATTAGTCTCAGAGATTTAGATATTTTTGGTCTAACCTCACAAATTCCGGTTTCTAAGGGATTAACAATAAGCCACGTAAATTAAGAAAAAGCACACAATACGATAAAATTTTACAAACTATTTTCTCTTACACCCCAAATTATTTATTATTCATTAGCCACCCAACGACGATCCCAAACGGTTACAGAACAAACACATGTTCCGGAGACGTCGAATGATTGCGTTGATAATAAGAAATCTGATCTACAAAATTCGATACGACCTCTTACCGCAAGAACTGTGAACCATGGCGCGGCACGCTTTAGCGGCGCACCACCGCAAGTTACAATCGCGAGGTGGAATCTTTATATAACGGATTATCTCGATTGTTGTCGATGCCCGTGTTTAATCTGGAGGTAATCTGATTCGATTGATAGTTATCTTCACGGCTGCGTGTGCTCACCGAGCGTTACAGTGCCTGGTAGTTGAATTGGCCCAGTTTATAAGTTGAGGAAATTGACGCAAAGTTAAAAGGTAATATTGGCAACCAATACATTTTTTTTATAAAAAAAAATATATTTCATTATGTAGTAATTTATAAAAATCCTGGATTGGAATGCCACTAAATTAAACTAAAATTCATATTAAAGCTATTCACAAGCCATTACCTTCCGGAAGTCACGACATTCCAAATAACTCATAAGACATACATATTCCAATATATCCAGGCAGAATTTACAACCCAACATCGTCGAATAAAAATATTCCTAAAGCCTTCGTAATCGAGGAAATTCTTCGACATAACCATAAATTTTACATCAATTCCTTACGGTGCGGTGAGAATCGAAACATTTACCCTTGGCTGACTAAAAATCTGCTTTCTCATATAACGACAACCGCCCGAATACAAATATAAATTCTTTCTGAGAGAAAAGAAAGAACTGTTCTTCGGGAGAACCATCGTAATCCGAATGTGTGGTCTCGATATACGTAGAATAGTACGTCCATGCTGTGCGGGTCAGTGTTTTGACAATAAGGCAATTATGGGGCAGGCTTTTGCTACGAGCCCAGGAGCGCCACCAGTTGACAGATGATTAATACGTTCGCTTTATTAAATTATCATCTCTCGCAAGGACCTTCTGCGACGACAAGGACAATGGCTACGTTTAAATAGAATGTTTTTGTACGTTTCTGTTTGAAAAGAGCTTTTCTAGGTTATTGGAGTAGATATACGCACGTAAGTGTCTTCTTGGACGCTTCAATACAAACATTTACGTACAAATAATAAACTTCTTTTATTTTGAACAGTTAAACCAATGGAATAACCAATAAGAATAAGAAGATTAAAACAAAAAATAATTAAGTCACAGTATTCAGTGAAGGTTCCGGAATTTGGTACGTAGGCTTTCGCGGTCGTCAATTCAATCTTTTTGGTTTTTGGGTGGAAACAGCATCACTGTGGCTGCGTTTCGTTCACACTCCTATGAAAGATCTTCAGGGCTTTTGCTGCTGATGCTGGTCTGCTTACCGTTGTCTTATCGGTGCGCTTTAAGCGTTCAAAATTCATCTTGCAGCTTGTAGCAGCAGTAGTCTGAAAAGTTTCAAGCCTTAACATGAAGATGACATTATTTGGCATTAAAGATGTCAGGTGATTAGTTAGTGTTTCTGTAAAGATCCGTTATTAAATTTTTGCGAGATGGACGGTGTTGACGGGACTTTGGACCATCATTTACCGCAGTTAAATTTTAAGTAGCAGAATTTAAACTGATCGTATCAGCGTGGTCGGCTATGATCGTTCGAGACGGTGAAAAGCGGCAACCATTACCGATAAGATCGAAAAAGGCATCTGTCGAATGTCACTTCTGGAAATCACTTCTGAAGCCAAGGCACAGTCGAATCAGTGGATTGTGATGGGTGATTCGGTTCACTCGAACGGGAGCGAAATAGCGAGTGTTTTTTTTTGGGGAAAGTCAAGGAGTTGTGTTAATCAATAGTCTTGAAAAAGGGAAAACAATAACGGGGGCATATTACGTACTTGACAAGCTGAAGGCAGAAAGTGCTGAAGAAAAAGAAAGACAGACTCAGACTTTTTCTCTTTCTTAAGCTTAAAAATTCGCTCGGATGGCAAAGATTTTCATCGAATATAGAGGCCATCACTTTCATAAACGCCTGTTTGGCATAAAAGGACGCCAAGTACTATCTGAACGGATTAGAGAGATGGGAGCATCGCTGGGAACAAAAAAGGGAAAAAGAAAAACTGGGAAAAAAGAAGGCTTTGTTAAAAAATAAAACAGGATCAGGCAAAAAAGATACTTGTTTCGATATTAGCTTGTAACTTTTCAGACTAACCTCGTACAGTAGTACTGTAACTCTTTATTTTTTTCCAAATTTTCATCTATAACGGATTAAAAGCATTTGTTTGACACGAGAAGCATCAAGAATTAAGTGTTACAACATAATTTTCTGTTTCACTAAGTACTTAATAAATCTATTTCTCCTTTCAAATACGTGCTGGTTTTTATAATGATTGCTTAGCAATATAATACTCAACGTCGACAGCGGAAGAAAACATCTGGGTATTATGCGAGCTACTTGCGGTTGTTCAAGTTCAGTTCGGGGTACAATCCGTGATTATTTGCCGGTTTTGTGTTCACGCTTTTCGGCCAAGAGGGGCGTGCTTTGTAAATATTATGGCAAAACGTGTACAATTGCAAAGAAAACAAGCTTATTGTTGCGAAATGCAGTGGACGATGATGGCCAAATAGTGATTTATTGAGTCCCGGGTTTCTATTTGGAAAAATAGCAAAATTTAGACAATGTTATGGTATTCAATAGAATTAGGGGTTATTTACTTAAATGTATGGTGCATTAAGACGTACTTGTGTCAATATTTTTAAGATGTCACGTACACTGGATTACTCTTGTCTAATTTCGAAATTTTCTTTCAAAAATTTCATTTAAAAAACGAAAATTAAACGTTTAATTTTATCTATTTTTTCCAGTAAAAAAAAAGTATTTTAGAAGTTGTTTACAGAATAGGTTGTTAGTTCTAACTGAAGCATCTTAAGGTGTTCACCAGTTGGTCCAGACTAGGAAGAACAAAAGGCCCGTCACACCAGATAATCTGACTTCGGCGTGGAATCACCAGAAGCTACATTTACCATTGTTATTCTCTTTTCTTTTTGCTAATGTTATTTTTTATTTAATTTCTATCCATTTGTTAATCATTAGTTCAATAATTTATTTAATTACGCTGCTCCTTTGGGGCAACTGCAGTCGATATTTTCTATTCTAAAATACCTTATGTTCATTCCTTCGTCTGAGTCCCCCACCCTGAATAACCTCCCGCTCACACCCATTTATAACCTTTTTTTTTTTTATGTTTAGCTGAAGCAAACACTTTTCACACCAAATTCTTGCGGGTGATCAACCTTCGTTGAACCAGAATCTAAACACCAGAGTACGGCAGCTTCGCAATTAATATTATACACATGCTACAGATTATATTCTTTCATTTGCATTCGTATATTCTTTTATAAATTTCAATACGAACTTTTCGCGTTTTTCACTCTAAACACGCATTAAACTTGTACTTTGTCCAAGGGTTTTGCGTGCAGCTGCAAATTTATTAAATAAAATTAACGATCACGTGTGAAAAAATAATAAATTACCGTCCATAATTACGTCGAAATGCATATGAGACATTAAATATGGTACATATAGGCACAGCAACTACTACTACTAGTACTACCGGCGTGGTCACACCACCTACCCATATTCGCGATGCCATGCATCATACACATTAGGTTTGAGAAAATAATAAATTTCTCTATAAAATTATCGTCAGAGGGAATGTCGAGAAAAAGGCTCAGCGGCGCGGCGAATTCGCCCTTCGTATCTCGGTTTGAAATCGAATTTGGCGTTTATAATGTAACGTACATAATTATCGTTGGTATATGATATATCTTGAAAGATTTATAAGAATAACATGTTAAAGAGGTTCGTTTTAAACTATTTAATGCGATGGCGATGGATGTTTAAATGTGAAAAGAAGGAAAAAGAGTTCCGTCTAATTTAAAAAGGATGCGCTTATTCAATTTAAGTTCAATGCATTTAGTTTAGATAAATAAGTAAATAATGGAGCACTGCAAGATCTGAGAAATATTCCTCTAAAATGCATGAGCAACATATTCAGAACCAACAGCGAGGAGTCAAGGGAATTTGTGACTAAAACGAGAATGCGTAATAAGCCCGCTATTGTTTTCGTTGGTGTTGGATGAGGCAATAAAGGAAGCAAAGAAAAACAAAACAAGAAAGCTTTCAAATTGGAATATTGGAAAATTCAACAGATCATAAATTTATTATTAGCAAACATAGAAAACAATCGAATCAATATAACCTGAGGACAGGGAATTAAATAAAATAAATATGAAGATGAATACGGGAAACAAAAAAATTATAGCGACTTCAAGAACAAATAAAGTTACAATGCGAGGGATAGCAACAAATTGTTTAATTGTTTTCAAAACTTCTCCCACTACGATTTATATAATTTTACATGCGTTTGAACCAATTCCCAAAATATTTTTTTTCACTCTGAAGGTGGTGGTGAAGACAGTTAGAGTGATAAAAAAAAGCTGTCCCTATATATATTACTTGATATTCGGGAACAAAAAGAAGTCGTTAGGCAATATATCAGAGCTGGCATTGTCACGATGATGCGACGTTGTCAACTGTTTTCTTGATTCCATCTATCCTCCATCGAATTTTTTGAGCATTTTCTTATATCAGTTTATACAAGCCTTTTTTGTGCTTGTTCATGCAAAATTGAATGTAATTGAAGCCTTTGATGTACCTAAAGATGTCTCTATCTCATGGTAAGTTGCAAGCCGATCCTCTTCAATCGTATAATACAAGACGTGGACAATAGAAAAGTAAACGGTAAAACCAAAAAGATAAAAGAAAGAATATATCAAAAGAAGGTAAATGTGAAATCTATTGATGATTATTTATTAAGATATGATTAAGATGACGCGATTATGTGTATGATATGACGGAAGACAGATTCACAAAGAAAATATAGAAAGCAAAGGGCAAAAGACCTAGACAAATCTTGAATTAGAGGAAGCGGAAAGGAGAGGAATAGAATGGAATGGAATCAACCATTTAACATGAAATAGAAATAAATGGAGAGAAAGTTATATAAAAGAAACAGGAGCTTCACCGAAAAACAACAAAAACCCATATCAACATGCAGAGAATGCTACAGAAAAATTCTTTATTCGCAACGCTGTCTTTAAAATATATCTTAGTGTGAGATATGAAAGTTTTAGGTTTGGATACGCTCTTGAAGTAGAATTAGGAAGGTTTTTTTACAAAACATCTCGACTTTGAGACCATTAAAACATTTAATTTTATCTATGTAGGCCATCCAATCCTACGATCTTATTTTTTGGATCTTTGCTGACTATGACCACAGATATCTTGCTATGCAGCAGAGGGTAATGAGATGTATTCTGAAGGTTTCCAATAGAAGCCCGTGTAGGACGTTGCTTTGCTCTCTGCTATCTTTTGAATAACAGCAGCGGATATTCCTTTATTCTTTAAAAAAACCTCCGCTCGTTCCTTCGACGAGAATGAAATAATCAGGCTGTGAAATGAAGTTGTCCACTCTCATTTGAGTGAATTTTTCTAAAGAGCTCGGTGGTCCAGTGGCAAGAGCACTTGCGCCTTACTGGGCATAGTTACGTGCTGTGTGTTTGAATCATACTACGACAAAATTTTCTTAGTGGGTTCGGAACACTCTCGAGTTATCATTCGCAGTTGGGGAACAATTAATTATGCTTCAAGGCGAAGGGTAATAGTAGCAAAACCATAGAATACTTTAGACACTAGAAGGCGCCTGAGGTTGTGGCAAGCTTTAAAAAGATTTTTTTTTTTGATTCATCTTTTTTTTTTTTTTCTATAGGTCCAATATCTCACAAATATGCTCCAATACCCTACAAATATGCGTTATCAAATGTTTAACAGATTTCGTGAAGTCTCTTACATTATTAGTCGCCGAATGTTACAAAAGGAAAAAATGTAGAAACATAAGAAAAATATGATTGTTTTAACTGAGATTAAACTATCTAAAATCAATTTAAAAATTAGAAACCATAAATAAAAACAAAAAAAAAAATTAAAATGAAAGAACTAGGACAATATTTATCAAAAAGTGACATGTAAGCACTTGCCACATTCAAACAAATGTATTTACGCATACAAAATAGCCAACATACAGCAATATTCAATTTATTTTGTGAACATGTACCTCCAAAATAACTAGAACGCATAATTGCGTCCATTGTACCGATGTCACAACTCTGGATTAAGCTATTGTATCGTTCTTCAACGTCTGAACCGAATAATATAACATGTAGCTTGAGCCTCCGATAATTCCCACTCGTAAAAGTTGAAGAGAAACAGAGAAACATACAAAATATTTTCACAGTTCTTCTTCGACTATTATCTTCTTTTCTGGTACCGTGTTGTACGGTATTATATGGTGATTCTTACGTGTCTAACACCGGGATTATGTGCATTGTTGAGGAGCACGGCAGGTTCTTGACTGTCCTTTTGTGTCATATTGGTTTACCTATTCACGAAACGATATTTGTCTACAGGCAACCTTTGTACGTCTTACAAAGTATAGTGTCTTTATTCAGTGGAAGATTAAGAAATGATACAATAAAAGCGAAAAGGTTGTAGGATATGGGTGCGTTTTGAGATTTTTATGTTGCACGTAGAAGAAATATTGTTTAATTTAGAAGATGAAATGCATCAAATGTAACTGAAGCAAAAACTTTCTGCATTAATTGAGAGCTTGCTAACATTTTAAAGAACTGTTAAGTTTAATTATTTCAGGAGCTCAATCATCCTCTCAGATTTGGAATAAAACTATACAGAGTGTGTAATAAGTTAATAAAAATACTACGCGTGGGAATATCCTTCCTGAAATTCTCATGAAAAATCCTAAAACACTAATATGTTGGACCATAGCTTCCAAAAGTTTGTTATTATAACAGTGCTTCATTAAATTATCTCCATGAAAACAGAAATTTTCTCTATTTGTTCTTGTAATTGGGCATTTCAATATAACATCTATGCGTTTTAACGCCAAATGCAAGCTTATTCCAAATAGTGCCTGAAAGCACAGGAAACAAACAAGGTAACTAGCGGCGTTTGTTGTAGTCGGAGCTTGAACATCTGATTAGGGAGGCAGTAGAAAAAATAGCCGAATACAGCTAACCAAATATTCTCGTTACTTCGTATATTTGCTGTACCAGTCCTAGAATGCATTGCTCCATGCCTGCTACAGAGGTGACAAAGATGATCACCACAAATCGCATAGCCGAAATAGGAACGGATGGTAATACACTCCCCGACAAAAACTTAGACGTGGTAAGATGTTTTACGGGTTTTAAGGGTTACGACATTTCTTTGCGAACTAGCAAGATATCTAATTAAGTTTTTATTCATAAAAGTAAAATAAACTTAAAAATATCTCCTCCAGTAATATATGAAAATAATAAATTATTACTCCAATGTTTAAACAATTTCTGCGACAAAAATTTAGACGCTCTGCTACGAATGTAAAACAAAAATCAACAAATGAGTGATCAGTAATGCGTAGATCCTCCATTGTTCTTAATCACTTCCAATACTCTGTTATTAATAAATTTATATAAATTTAACACATAATTTTGAGGGATATTCTGCCATTCAGTCACTATTGAAGTTTTCAGTTCCTGTACCGTGAAATATTGACGGCCTCCGCCATAAACGCGACGTGCCAATTCACCCCGCATGTTTTCAATAATGTTTAAGTGTGGTGACCGTGCCGGCCACTGTAAAGTTTTAATCTTTTTCTCTTTAAACCGTTCAGTAATGGTTTTTGCTTTATGAATTGGCGCGTTATCTTGCTGAAAAACAAAATTGCGCCCGGCCCATTGGTTTCCAAAACGTAGAAGATTGTCACGCAATAAGTCTTTATACGTCACAGATGTCATTTTGTTTGTGAAAAAACTATCTCACTTTTATCGCGAAATCCAATCGCTGCCCATATCATCACAGATCCACACCCTAATTGTCTGGTCATTTTCACTTTTAGTTCCTTTCTCAGATCATGATAATAATGCGAGTACCCATCCGGTCCGTCCAAATTAAAACGTTTCTCATCGGAAAATATAACTTTTTCCCATCGTTTCTTCCAGGATACGTGTTCTTCAGCAAATCTCAACCTCGCTTCTTTGTGTTTCGCCGAAAGTGGCGGTTTTCTCAACATTTTCTTCCGTGATATTACCGGCGACGCCTTTAAAATCCTTCGAACATTACGCACGTGCGTTTGTACCTCCGCCTGTTCTGCAATAACTCTCGCCGACGTCGAAGACTTGCATGCACACCGCAATATCATGCGTTTGACCCGCTCACTTACAGCTTTCGGTCACCCCTGGCCTTTGGTTTGCCGTAATTTTCTGGATCTTTTAGGAAATTTTTAACGCAATGATCGCTTCTTCGTAACCGACGAGCGATTTCCTTCTTACTAACACCATCCTGGTGCCAGGCTAGAACTTCACCCCCTTTTATCAAGTATAATTGCTTCTTTCTACCCATATTGCAAATACTTCATAAAATATAATTTCTCGTGGTGAAATGTGCACACTTTACCAGCACAACGGCTGCATATAAAGAGAAGTATCAAATTAAAATATTTTTGCTTATATTAATGTAATAAATGCACAGGGCCTAAATTTTTGTCGCATTTAAAATTCCTATTTTGATCCGGGAAAATCTCGATTACCCCTCATAAAGCAATAAATACCCAGAAATATCTATAAATGGACTATTTACATAACAAGTATTAATAACCCTCATTTACATTTTATATAATGTCTATAAACTTTGTTTCGTAAATAGAAACGATACCGCGTCTATGTTTTTGTCGGGTAGTGTAGTTATATCTCGTCAGGCCAGTTACAGGCCAGTTCAGGCCAGTTACAGGCCAGTTGTCGGACGAAGTTTCCTGCACTCTTACGATACACGTATACTTGTACTATGCTTTCCTTCTCTGGCTAATTCTCCGTCTATCGCTCGACTACGGTGATTATCTGGGTTTCCAATACGAAAACTCACCCAAAGTTTCAATGTTAAATACGTACACGTTAAATTTTATATATAATTCTTCTAAAAAAAAAATAAAACAAATGAAATAATGAAATTGTTAACATAAAAATAAAACTAAAATGTTACAAGGCTTTCACTCCCAGAACATCACTACCGATAAATGAAATCTCCACCCAAAGCAATGTTTAATAACAAAAGCGCGATGCCAAAGTTTACATATATCGATTAATAAATAATGTTCTCATATGGTGCGGACCTTATATTATGTGCTAACGCATATAGAAGGTTCTTTACTCTTTATATACTTTGCCACTTCAGTGACGTTGCTTTCATTCTAAACGCACCAAAAGCTAACATGTAGGTACCATTTTATACATACACACAACTTCGCTCCATATGCATGAATGTAAGTGCTGTAAAGCGAGGAAACTTCCAACTACTCTTTCCTGAACATCCTTATGGTACCTAGGACATAATATTATATAGTACACGCCATCGGAGTACATACAGCGATGCAAACCATTCAATGTCGTTAGTTATCTGCTCCGAATCGCAACGCTGCGGCCCCTATCAGCCAGATGCATCTTTTTATCCTTCAGATAGGGTCCAGATGGAAATGTCAAATACAGTATCGTCTATCCCGTAGGGTATTTACGTACACGTCAGCGATTTCTCTTCACACACTACGTCGCTGCGTGTTAAAAAGAGAAAAATAATCCTCCTACCTTTGACGAAACGTCATAGCAGCGTTCCTCATTATAGATTTTCGTGACACGTCGCTACAATGAATGCGGACGCATAGAAGAGAGAATAGCGAGACTTTTTTCCACTTTTGTTGATGGTAGTACTGCTAGGTTTTACGTTGTCTATAGCTACTTACGTACGCATGTACATATGTAGATGTGGATGGATTGCGGCCTTGTGTGCGTGGTTTATGTGTTTCTCTCCTATTAAATGGATGCTCGTCGGCGATTGTACGGTTCGAAATCTTTTGATCTGGATAATAGTTGATGTTGAAGAGAATATACCTTCATCGCATGCATGTATGTGATGAGGTTATTATCTTTGTTTCGCTATGCGTAAATTCAATTCAATTGCGGGAGCTTTGAATATGCGTACGTAAAGGTGTATCCTCGATGGTTTTTAGAACTTCTTGTTTTCTTGATAAATGCGCTTTCCAAATTTAAAGTGGAAGTTGGTAAACACAAATTTCTATTTGTTGGCTCTTTGGAAAGTTTCCAATGAGGATTTCCGGAAACTGGAACTTCATGTATCTGTGTATATTAAGCAGTTGAAAAGGATTGAAGAGTAAAGCTTCAACCAATTGCAAAAATTTTTTTATTACAAATACCACAGTTCAAAGCCTTGTTTAAATCCATACAAACATCAGCATATTCATTTAATTAATTAATTAATTATAATTGCATACTTTGTAGATTTATTTTTGAAGGGTATGTTACGAATTAAAGGGGAAACTTTATTTTTATAAAAAAAAAAAATTCTGGGAATGGTTAGAGGTATTCGCAAAAGTCAAAAATAATCTGTACTTTATCCTTGATCTTGATTGCCACAACTTAGTTTGAATATTACTTTTCAAATTTGGACCACTGGCGTCCTCCACTTCACGCTTCGCTTCTGAATCCCTCTTGCGTCCGCATTTATAAACTACAACCCGGAGAAGTCCGCCGACCGCCGTCGTTCTTCAATAAACCCGAAACACATAACGGAGAGTAGTACAGTTGAGAGAAGAGGAGTTTTGGATGGTCCAGGGTTAGAGCAGCTCGCAGCTGCCGCGCCTGCAGCAAACGCTGGGACCGTGTCGATAAGATCGCGGCAGCCCTTATATGCATTCAACAAGATTTGAAAGAGATCGCCGATAACATTCTGGGCCCGTGTTTTGGCATGACAGTCCGCACGATAACGAAACGCACACACACACACATATATAGCGAAGTGAAAGAGAAGAGCACGGGGGCGAAACGGCGTCCCAGAGGAAGGAGAGGACTCGTAGAAGTGCGCACAAAGTGGAAGCCATCAGGCTCCGTGCATGGGTCTCCCGGTAAGAAGGACCCGGACCTCTTCATCGGTAAAACTCTGTTATACACAAGCGTACAATGGGACAATGAACGCATGAGGATGATGGGAGTTTGGGCGGATTAGGTCTTGTGAATTTTAAGGTGGTGCTTAGAAATAATTAACGAACATTTCGTTTTCTTCTTTACAGTTAATGTAAAGCTGCGAATAATTAAAATAAATAAAACTTAAAGGGTCACTCACAGGACGACGCACTATTCAATGAAACATTAAAAAATTATGTAAAATTCAACTAATGTTTGTAAAATTTTTAAAATCTTAGTTTCCAAAATAATATAAAATTATGCATGCGCAATATTAACACAAAAGTTTCGGTAACCTCCGCACCGCACAAGTTTAATTAATTAATCCGGGACGGCCGTTTCAAGGATACGAATGATCCTTTGAAATCACCTCCTACACATACAGAGTGCAATTGAACCTTACTTGTGGACACAAAAGACATTTTAAGAGAGATGCGACAGTTTCCTTCGACACACATATTTTTCAACGCTGCTTCTCCACCATTGTACATCTTTTTACAACGATTCTTCCATCTGGCACGCTTACGTTCATCTAATACTCTTGTAAATGCACGCCGAGACAATCTATGTGCATAAGTATGTAGATATTTCGCGTTAGATCTTCGCAGATAACGCGACCGCAGTACAGATTAGGACCGCCGATAGGTGGTGCCGATCAGGTAGGTGGAGTTTTCAGTTTCGAAACCGTAAACTGACAAAATATACGTCCCCTGTTCCGACGACGATCGTCCGTTGTTCTAGAGTCTACAAAAACGCTTAGCCAGCAACCGGGAGCGCAGGAG
The DNA here is from genome assembly GCA_902655005.2 of Marronus borbonicus. Taxonomy (NCBI): domain Eukaryota; kingdom Metazoa; phylum Arthropoda; class Insecta; order Coleoptera; family Scarabaeidae; genus Marronus; species Marronus borbonicus. Next base: position 2,356,562 of record LR737386.1, read on the forward strand.
AAGATTGCAGAGTTCAGCTCGTTTCGGTCGGCCTCTATCTTATCTGCGTAATCGTTGGGCCAGATTGAGAGCTAATCTTTCTGCTCTATTCTTTTCGTGCCGTTCGGATGGAGGTATTATTGTTTCGAGCAGATGGTGTGGCGATTTGACGTGTCGAATAGATGATTCGAGGCCGATGTGTAATTGTGTTTACTTTAATGACTGTTTAGTTAGTTGGAGAAAAAGGTATGGTGAAGGGAATTTATAATGGAGTGCAAGTAATGATGTAGGATATAAAATGTGGAATAGTATGAAGTAATAGGCAAAAACTGGAACTGTTAATAAGGCAATCGTTGATTCCAGATGTAGTTTGCAGTACTTTTCACCAAAGATTGTAGTGATTCTTATTACATAGACTAGTCAATCTAAGCTTCCTAAATGAAAACTTATATTCAAAAACTTTTATTTTTTATCTTTAAAACAAGGTAAGTACTTCTTATTTTAATGCTAACAACTGCCTAATATCTTAGCACAACAAGAAACTTAACGTATAGAGAGAAAGAAATGAAATGTGATGCACTAGAAACTATTATTTTTTTCCCTTATTGGCAATCCTTATCTTACCAATCAATAAATAATGATTCAATAACACCTGCAGCTATACATCTTCGTCTAAAGACGATTACCCTAATATCCTCTCTTTGTCTGCACATCAAGTTGCAGTTAACCAAACCTAACTATTGCATAAGTCAAAATCGCATTACTTATCTTTGCAAACTTTCCCATTGACAAGGGGTTGTTAATCTCTGTCCGAGACTGTACCCTAAGCGTACAATGTACGTCCGCCCCAAACCACCCTTCCTCTCACCCCGTTCGGGACCTCCTTTCTACCCCTTCGAAGCTCCAGAGTATGTTTTAAAAGTTGCCGCTATAAATTGTCCCGGAGCGGTTCCCGGATCTCGCGTCTTATCAGTCCGGTTGCTTCTCTCTTGCGTCGTTTTCTTTCTTCCTCCTCTCCGTACTCTGCTCTTTTACGCGAAAGAAATTCTTCCTCAGCGGGCCTCGGCTCGCACGACAATTCCGCCTGTTCAACTTTTACGCTCCGCGGTGTCGCCCTCTCTTATTCGCGAACGATATCCGAATATCTACACGAGTTTTATGCGCGTACTAAATAAATACGCGCACGTTAAATCATTCCTATTGCATATGCGGTTATAGACTCTTGAAAAAATGCATTCGTGCGATGCATCGAGGAGGGACATTTTGCGTTAAGATGCTTGATTTCGATGAAGGGAAATTTTCGATGGATACTAGATAAGTCACGTTTCAGCTTTTTTTGGAAAAAAGGGGGCTGGAAGAACTAAAATCACGAATAGCTAACCTGACGCTAGTTTAATAGAAAGCTAAGAGATTTTTTAAAACATTTAGTTTCTTCTAATTTTGTTAGAATGAAACAATGGCAGGGGAAACATAACTTCACGTATGCGTCGAGATTCTGTAAGTTAGAAATAGAAGACTATAAGTGGCTGGGTCATCTGGAAAAAATAGATGACGAAAGAAATGTAGAAACGAGCCACTTCTTTCACGTTTCTTCCGTCGTCCATTGCCAGAAGAAAAAAGGAAGAAAAATTGTAGAAACTGAAGGGCACTAGCAGAAGACTATATCTGACCATGTCTTACCATCCCTTAATATCTTCAGAACTGTCTAAAACCATTTCTTTATTTTTGCCCCTTTGCGAGCAAGTTACAATTACAATTCCCCGCTGCGCATCTTCTGAATATTTGGCAATAGTAACAATGTATTGCATAATCATCCTTCCTCTCGATAAAATGCACTTTCTACACATTTAACTGTCGTATAAACGATATTTAGAGGACATTTAAACAATGTTCGTAGCATCTCTAATTTATGCGGTAGTTAGTGGCAATTTCGCAAGCTTGCTGGGGCAGTAAATTTCCGAATCAAGGTTTGATATTAATTAATTGGTATTAATTAATTAATGATATGTTAGCGGCGCGATTAGATAATATAGTTATTACGCGGCCGTATGCTAATTCCTTGTAAATCATGCTCGATTTGATTTTATCAAAGTGCGCGGCGGCCGCTCGGTATTGCGCGAATGCTAATGTCGGCCGTTTCGGATTGTTGTTGCACCAATTATTCAGATCCGAATTATCTGTTTATTAATTGTCTGGACGCGGGATGATTTACTAGTTCGAATCTGACGCCGATAAATAATCTTGGTGCCGTTTGTTTTATTCGGAAAAGGAAGGATTTAGATTTCTGCAGATGCTAGATGGGAATCTTTAAATAACCGATACTTTTACCAGTAATTTACCGATTAAAAATTCGTCACTCTGTTTACATAGATTATTCCACTAGATCCTTCTTACTGTATCCTCAAAAACACAAACAATGTGAACAATACTAAGTGAAGATGGATAAAACTTTTTTCATCTTATTCCAACTTTTTCCCTGAAAAATTCACACCATCCCACCCCACCTCTTCCTACAACCTTCAAAGCTCGCGGAAAAAAGAATGCGAGTAAATTTTAATTTCAATCTTTCGCCTGTGTGCTCAAAAACAAAAGAAAAACATAGATCCGAACGAGACGTCGTGCGCCGATGATATCTTTCGGAGAGTGGAGGTAATAATCTGAAAAATAATTTTATGGAAATCCCATTCGCGGTTGGGAAAAAGTTCAGCGGCCAAAACTTTTATAATAACGTTTATACTGAGGCGGCGGTGACGGTGTTTAGGGAGGCGTTAATATTCTTCGCGACGTGGAAAAGTTCTTCTCCTCTTTCCCGGAAAAAATATTCATGCGATAAATTAATTTCTCGAAAGCGTTTTCGAAAGTTAATTTTCGAAGTGACAGGATTGTTGCCTGTGAATGACGGGGAGAATTTGCACCGGACTTAGGGGTGGAATGGCTTTCGCTAGAAGTTTTCCAATGAGGATGTAAAACTTTTTCCCTACCTATCGTACAATATTGGAAATGATTTGTTTGCGAATTATTCCAATAGCACGCACACAACGGGCGATTTCCTTTCTCAGCTTATTCTTTACAATTCTGTTATTCCTTCTTCTGTGAATCTCCCGACAATATTATAGCGTTAAAGTATTCAAGTGTAACATTCTGCTTAATAAGGATGGCAGAAATCGTTCGGCCAACTTTGTGCTTCGATGTACGGTCCTCACGTTTCGAATGCACTGCACGAATAACTATATTAACTTGCAAAATCGCTGAATCACCACCTCTCAGCAAGTTCCAATTCGGAAAAGCATCCACGGCGAACGTCCATCAAGTACCGGCGATCGATTTTTCGCCCTCTCCCGAGGCAGATGGCATACGCTTCTCCGTCTTATAGCAGAAAGTACACGGAGGACCTCCTAAAACCCACAACGCTAAGACGAATAACAAAGAAGGCGATGCTTTTCCGATGGTCTTTCACGTCGTGATGCTTTTTTCTTCCCTATCTTCGACTTCTTTGTAGTTGGATATGTGACGAAGAGAGATGGAATACGAGCATACATACATAGGACGTCTTCCCCGTTAATAATATATAATTTGGCTGGGGTTCTTAAAATGTTATGATGTGGGCATTTCGCCTCGATGCTGCTCCATATTTCTAAAGATGATTCGAGTCATTGTTGTTAAATTATTACCTTCTGGACGTGAGCCAGAAAGCGCGTGTATGGCCAATGTGATAGGATTTTAATTTACCATCGAGATAAGGTTGGATGGTAATTGGGAGCTATAGGTTACTTCGTTGCGCGGTACAAGCTGGTCTGTTTATATACGGGCTCACATATACGGTAGCGGTAAAGACATTCTCGGACGTTGAAGTTAATATATACACACTTATATCGTGGTACAAATCGAGGTATTCAGGTTTGAAGAAAATCCAATATTTAATTATAAAATAGAGCGTCCGCTTGACGTCTACGTACTAATTTAACGTAAAAGTTCGAAGTGTACAAACTTGTGAACGGACGCATTGGTACTAATTGTAGATCTTAATGATAGCCACTAATTTTGAGGTTGCGAAAGTACTTTAAGAAATGAATAAAATTTCGTTTAGCATCATTTTTTAATGATGACTTAGAGAAGATGTGAGATATTTTTAGTTTAACTACGTTAGTTACATCTTCGCCATATATCTAGACGAAATGTACACTGCCGTTCAGAGAAGTTCGGTCATACAATAAAAATTTATTATATCACACTGTATACAATTATTAATACATAAAAGTAGAAAAATATTAAGCATACATTCTTTTCTAAGGGATTAAAGCCATAAATTATTATGTAAAGTAGAAATATTCCGACAACCACAATAAAGTCCCTTTTATTATCATTCCTGAATTTCTCGGAAGTACCGATCTTTTGAAACGGGTCGTTTGGGGATTATCAACGAACAATACATTTAGGAAATATACCGCAGTATCATTCTTGTTTATTTATCACAGGCGTAAAGATATAAATTTGCTTCGTTTTACTGTTAAACGTGTGTTGGTGTGCATCTGTCGTTTTTACGCGAAAGTTTTAAGAAAATTTACTTCAAAATGACACGTGGCAAGCCTACCCGTGTAGAAAAACGTTCACGCATTATTACGTTGTTTGAAGAAGGATATTTGGGGCGACAAATTGCTGAAAAAATAAATATGAGAAGTTCAACAGTAAATGACATCATAAAGCGACATCGGACAACTGGAACTATAGAAAATCGTGTTCGTCCTGCAGCATCTAGGAAAACAACAAAAGCTGAAGATTTGAGAATTGTAAGAATTAAGCAAACGCAATAGAAAATTAACAGCGCCACAAATAGCAGCCGAAGTCAATCGCGGCCGTGAAGAACGAGTTTCGGCGAGTACGGTGAAACGTCGACTTCAACAAGCGGACCTTCATGGACGCGTTGCCATTCGAAAACCCTTATTACGTCGGGGCAACAGAGCAAAACGGCTACATCGTTCTATACCGTTCTCATCTAGGTTGGTCGTTAGATGATTGGAAACACGTGCTTTGGAGTGACGAGTCAAATTTTGAGGTTTCTGGGCAAAATCGACGGGTTTATGTCGGAAGATCTAAAACCGAAAAGTGATCCCGAACTGCATTGTGCCTACAGTGAAGTAAGGGCGTAGTTCTGTGTTAGTGTGGGGATGTTTCTCCTTTGCTGGGACGGGAGATTTATGCAGAGTGCAGGGTGTAAGGGGGAAGGAAAATTATTTTGCAATACTCCAGAATCATGCGGTGCCATCAGGATTGTGTATAATAGGCTGTAACTTTACATTCATACATGACAACGACCCAAAACGCATTGCGTTAGTGTGTAAGAACTATCTAAAGGAGCAAGAAGAACGGCACACCCTGAAAGTAATGACATGGCCCCCACAAAGCCCAGATTTGAACCCTATAGAGTTGTTGTGGGATGAACTGGACAGGAGGATCCGAAAAATATGCCCAACTTCACAAGAACATTTACGGAATATCCTGCAACATGAATGGATTAATATTCCACAATCCGTTTTAACAAAACTTATCGAAAGAATGCCTAGAATAGTTCGAGCGGTGATTAACAGCAAAGGAGGTTTTTTCGATGAAAAAAAAATATAATGTTCCGTATGTTATATTAGGCCAGAATAAATTTTTATTTATTTATTTTTATCTTTTTTACCTGTACATACAATAACATTGCATTTTGTTTTTAGTTTCGTTTGTTTCTGTAACCTTTTCATGTTTTTTACTACCCGACCGAACTTCTCCGAACGGCAGTGTACATGTAATATATTGTACAGATAGTAATAATAATGATAATAATACATAACAACCACAATACATAGGCGCTTGAAAGTTCTATACGGACAGAATATTCATGAAATTAGGAAGCACCTTTTACGTTGTTTCCAAAATTTAAAAAATTGTCGACGTTGAGACTACGGTCTTGCCTTTCGGTCTTCTGCTGGTTAGGTCTTGAAGGAGAAGGTAAAGGGTACTCTGGAGGTTCCTAATAGGAATCTGTGTAGGACGTCGCTTCGGAAAGGAGGTATGTCTCAGGTTTCTCCTAATTTTTGAGTGACAGCAGGGGTGTTTCCTTTTTTGGAATAATCACGTCAATGAGGTGTACCCCTCTTCTTTGATAAGAACGAAATAATCCACTGTAAAATGGAGAAAGTAACAGCTGTCCACTCTAATTGGAATGAATTTTTTCAAAGGGACCTGGTTTTTCTGGCATGTTTGGCAAGTATTTACTTAATAGTTTGTCAAGTTTGATTGTACTGTAAGATGCTACAAAACAGTAAACTGTAAAACTCCTCGTTTACAATCGGGAAATTAGAACGGAATAAGTTGGTAGTTACGAACATGATTAATTGCTTAGAGATAAAAACCAACAATATAAGTAGCAGTAAAAACAAAAATAAGCTCATAATTTTCAAACTGCAACATTTTCTGTTTTCCCGTTTCCCTGAATTTTCCTTGTACACTTCACGTATAATTTATGCATTTACAAGCTAAAAATGGTCGACCATATAACTTAAAGGGCGCCTTACAGCTCGAAACCTACGTCCTGTGCGTGCTTTTCAACTACCCTGACCGTGTATATGCAGGATGTATGGGTTAGAAAAAGGCTTAATCAAATTTACTGTTCGCGTGACCGCTTTGTGTTTCATGCTCGCTTACTCTGGCCTTTCGCCCGATGTTGTGGTTAAATTCGACGCAATATTGGCCGTTAATTAATTGCCTCGTATAGCACAATATGTTATCGTGATAGAAGAATTGCTACAAGGACATAATAACGATATCAATAATTGAACAAAAACGTGGAATCATGTTGAATTAGAAAAGCTTCGAAGAAGGAAAAAATGGGTTAAGGAAGTTATGTTAAAAAGTAGCTACTTTGGGGGACATCGCTTATAAAAGACTTGCAAAGGAGCCATGTTGAGGAATAAAACTGAATTTGATAAAGAAAAATGCTTGTTTATATGTTAACTGGGAAACTTTTCAAACTACTTTCGTATAATCCATTGAATTTAGTGTATTGCTACAAATTCATAAAAAAACACAAAGTAAAATCAATCTTGTTTCAACCTAATCAATGTAGAATTTAATAAAATCTATTTTTTGCACTTTTACATCTCTTTTCCCGCTTATTGGAATCACATTTCATCTGTACGCAAAAGAATACCATCCGTGAAAGAATAAGCATTACCGACACGGTATAGGGACAATGTTAGTTCGCTTTTTTTCCTACTCTCCTTCATATAAGCATACACAAGCTGAAAAACCCATTCACAATAGAATTGTGGGTATACGGCGGCAATAGTGGTAGCGAACATCGCCCGCTAAAAGACGAAGAGGAAACATGAGAACAGGAGGGAGATGACAGAACTGGCATAGGACATGGAACGAGACCAAACGAGAAGGCAGAAGAGCCATTCTTCGGAAAACTCTCCGGCTATATTTTCCACGGAGGGCAATTTATTTTTCCAACCCCAGCACAGTCGCCCTTATCTAAACAGCGGCGAAAATAATATCGGACTGATAAAACTGACTCGGTGCGGCGTGGTGGCGGCGGCAGTAGTGTGCGTGGCGGTCTGTGTGTGAATGTTAGCTAGTGCATACGTATTTGTGTGCGAGTGTGGTTGGTCGGAGCTTCTGCCCGTTTTGCCTTCACCCTCGTGTGTTAGAGCGTTATAGGTGGGTAGAGGTGTATTATACTTGTGTGCGGCGCGATTTTCTTGTTAGGGGGATCGTATGAAAATTCGCGGTTTTGTACAGTCAGTGATGAAATTCTTCTTTTATCAAAAAAAACTACACTTACCATCAAAGATTTTATCCATAAAACGATTAAGTTAGCCACAATGAATCTTTAGCTTGGTTTGTGTTATCAAAATGGCTTCTTTTGTTTGTATGGTATAAATAATAAAAATTTGGATTAATTGATAATAAATGAAGAAATTTCAAAACAAAGATTATGGAGGGAAACAAGTACAAACCCAAATTAGGACGAATTATGAAGTAACAATAGAGATCAAAAGTATTCGCGCGCATTGAGTAAATGTTTTATGGAAGAGAAATAGCTAAACAAACGAAAATGAAAGTTTACAAACTTGTAATGATTCGTGAGGCAGAAATGAGGTATTTACGAAGAATATAAGGTGCCACTAGATAGACAGAGTTAGAAGCCAACACATTAGAGGAGGATGAGAAGTAGATTGAATCCTAATACGCCCGTCAAAAGAATTTGAGAAGCTAGAATGATAAGCAAAATGAAGAGAGGACGAGTCATCTGATAATACAGTAAGAAACATTTTACAGAAGAAAGGAAAAACATGGTTGGAAGCTAAGAAACCAACAACAAACAGAAAGGACTGGAATTAATTTATTAAAAATTAACATGCAGAAAAAAAATACACCATTAACTAGATAATTGAAAAATGGTAAATACGAAAGACAACAGCTTTGAAAAATCTAATAAAATACAAAAAAATCATTCTTAGCAGCCTTCTATTAGATATATCATCCTAAAATTGAACGGAAAACATGAAAGACTCAAATTGTTGATACAAATGAATATATACAAGACTTAAATTAAGAAAGGTTACGAATACCGTAACAATTTACTATATTTTTGGTTTCCGGGTTGTTAGCGTGCAGTAACAGCCCTGAAGATATCTCTTAAGAGTGAGGATAAAACGTTGGCAAAAACTACGATAACGACGCGATACCAACTCGGAAACCAAGATTGACAGATTCCGTAATAATTTATTTAAGAAACAAATGATGCTTTTATTTTTCCTTTTACCGTAATGAAAATTCCCAGACGTAATTTTCAGCTATTTTTCAATTTTCAATTTCCAATATTTCCCCTTCTTTCGAAGCGTTCGTTCAATTTAGAAATTGCTTTTTTCGTTATGGTTGAATGGAAGCGTAAAATGTGGTCTTCAAGATCTATAATTCGATGCATTCTGACGAAATTAACTTCGACTTCGTTTATTTTGAATTACTACGCCATATAATATGTAATTACATTAACCTGTATGAATTTTGCAGAAAAAAAATACTTTGCTGCAAAACAAAGAATATTCTTGAAACATTACAAAAACATATGTTTTTGTGATGTTTTTTCAATGTAATCAACTTATGAATTCTAATGTAATCATGTAATATCCTGCGTAGCTGTTTCTAAAAAGCGGCCATTACGAGAAAGATTTTCTTGAATTAAATAAATATATGTATTTGTACAGTTCTTTGGAATTTACACTCAAAACAATATGTAATACCAAATATGGTAAACAACACATAAGTATCGGCACAATAGTCCGGGACGGCCGTTTCGAGGACACGAATGGTCCTCATCATGAACCGGATGATGTGAGAAAAAAAACTTTTTCTAAAACTAAACATGCATGTACTATCCCTACCTCTTAGAACAGATATTCTTTATAAGTGCCTATTTCTATCTCCTGCACGTCTTGAAGCTACGACGTGCGAAAAATAACATGCATGAACTATCCCTTCTTCCGAGAAGAAATATTGTTTTACAAGTGCCTATTCTACCCTCTACGCGTCTTAAACTATGACATGCGAAAAACACGGCCAGATAGACGGGAAGATCTCTTTTATAACCCAAAATATAAACAAGTGCCAGCCTACTGCAAAAGGTCAAAAAGGACAGAGTACGACAACGGTCCGTTTTCTCTGTTCATCAGATTTTTATTACTTTTTATGTAAGCCGTCTCGTACGCATCTAATTCTCGCGGCGACGTTACGTTTTTAATCAATTTTAAGTGTTCTAATTTAATACTATGCCCGGTTTCATTTATATGTTGTGCCACACTCGACGAGTCCAATCTGCCGTAGCGATAATTTCTTATATGTTCTTTGAATCTAGTTTCTATCGCTCTTTTCGTTTGACCAATATAGGCTTGATTACAGTGACTACATTCAATTTTATAAATACCCGACCTTTCTCCCATTTTCGGTTTATCTTTAGGATTACCGAGAAGATTTTTAAGTGTGTTGCGCGGACCGAAGCATACGTTCATATCGTGACTCTTCAAAACCTTACTCACGCCTTTCGATATGCCGTGAAAGGGGAGTTTCACGAATTTCTCACTATTAGTTTCTACCGGGGTTAAGGTCGTGGAATTTCTTACGTAAAGCCTATGTTGGATTTTCTTAAGCATGGGATTGACTTCTATAGAAGAGTAACAGCTGTAAATAGCTACGTTTTCTATGAATTTAAGTTCTCTGTTAAATCTACTTCTACTTAGAGGAAATTTAACCAATCTATTAATTAAGAAGTTAATCGCGGCCATTTTGCGTTGTCCACAGTGGTTAGAATCATTCATAATGTACCTATTAGTGTTGGTTTCCTTTCTATAGCTGTCAATTTCCAGTTTATTATTATTTTTAATCACTAAACTATCTAGGAACGGAAGTTGATTGTTCACTTCTTCTTCTGCTGTGAATTTAATCATTATTGAATACCAAGTATGAGAAATACACTTTCATTATCTATGAACAGCCAGATTTTATAATATTAAAAAGCACGTACCAGATATCAAAGGTAACATATTTCTAATAAAGCTTATCAACATCATAATAAAGCATAGAGGTAAAGATTATAGAAGCTCCAGTACTTATTTTTGTGAGCGATCCACTGTATCCTAAAAAGTAAATCTCCTTCTATGACTTTATTTAAAATCAAAATTAGAGTTTAGAAGAATCTACACGGAGAAAAATACATACGTATCTTATCAGAATGGATTGATATTAGGTATAAACATATGACGCTGAGGAAGGGACCCACTTGAAGGGGACCGGCGCCTTCGTTAGTCAATACGCTTTTTCCTAGATACATATATGGCGTTGTAAAAGTAAATAAAATCATTGTACTTGTATTCCTTTATTTTTAATACTTAAAATAAAAATATATAACGCCTTTACTGCAGGTAACAGGAAAAATTGTCCTATACGGATATACAAGTTAAAATTATTTTTACATATACAGCGTGAATCAAAAGAAAATGCATGTGAAAATTATGTTTTTTTAGAACACCTGGGAGACGAAAAACTCGTCGCTAATTGAATTAACGAAACTATCAGAATAGAACAAAACTGTATATTTGAAGAGCTAATAGATAAATAGGAACGTAAGTGTGTTAAAGTTAAAATTTTTGAGATCTAATAGCTCCGAATCGGGAGAATAAGTCGAAGATGCGAATTATCTCAAAAACGACTAATTAAAGGGGAATACGGGAAAAAAAAAAGTTATTAAATTTATTTATTATTTATTTATATTTATTTATTTTATTAAATTTAAAAAATTAAAAAACATACAAGCTGTTCTGTCTTTAAAACAACGACGAAAACATTATTGGAAGGTAATATGATCTATTCTATGAGTTCTCCTGTTCTAAGTGGAAATATTTCTAGATCTAGATAGGTTACTTAATACCGCATGTGGAAGGTAAAATGACAATTGAGTTTAGGCTCACCCTATATAAAACAACCTTAAATTCTTGAGTATGAACGAAATATGTACTACTTATACAGACTGTTCTACGGAGCCCTGTTATCTTGACCAAACGTATGTAAATTAAAGAAAAACAGAACAAAGAGAAATAACATTATTGCAATGTACTACTTACTTTACAAGGAACTTATAAGAATACAAAAATGATTCAAAATGTCCGTCCTTTGCTTTCATACACTGCTTCAAACGGTAGGGCCACTCGTCAATCGCCGAATGCACCACTTCTATAGAAGGATTGAAGCCGCCCTCGACGTTCCGGTGAGGTTTGAAGCAGGCCTTCTCTAAAACATCCCACACACGGTAGTCCAATGGATTACGATCCGGACTTCCCAGGAAGCCAATCTTCAATGGCGCTGAATTCGAGCAAATTCGCCTCTAATCAGAGTTGCAAGGACCTTGGCTTGTGCGCCGGGAGGAATCTAGTTGGAAGATTCGATGCGAATAGAATGGCTTTACTACATTTTCCAAAATATCAGTTTGGTGGTTCGCTGCACGCGTTTTGACTCCTTGCTCGCAGAAATGCAGCTGAATGACGCCGTCATACGCCACCCCAGACTTGTTTCTATTTTCCCAATTTTTTCTACAGCTTCCCAGGAACTGCGAACATATATCATTTTGCCGATTAGGTTAAACGGCAGATTTTCACATCAATTATATCGGTGCTGATAATGCTGATATAAAGCAATGGACGTTGTTGATTAAAATATGAAATAACATCACTGTTTCCTGATATTTGGTCTTCATTTAACTTAAACCATGTAATGGTAATTCCCCTTAAAAAAATAAAACAGTCTAACAAAATCTATCCTATTACAACACCGCATCTGCAGCGAACAGGAAATATATATGCTAAAGATTAAAAGATAATATCGAAATGGCGTTTAATAACTTCCAAACGAATTAGTAACACAATAAAATAAATTAAACTGCATTATCGTATTAGATCAAGCTTTATTGTATGTAAAAGTGTTGTTATTTAATCCGCGTCGACTATATATAGATTATAGATAAAAAATAAAAATAAAGGAAACAAACAAAAAAATCAACAAGAAACATTTCGCCCTGAGGTGGCCATTGATTAATGCACCTACTCTCCATACAAATACCACAGCCTCAAAAAAGAGCACGGTACCGACTCGTAGCTATAGCCCACAGTGTCTAATCTCCTAATAAATATTCATATTCGTTAATTGTTATGATTAAACGTCCGTTAAACGGAATATCTTCGATCTTCACAAGTCGAAAAGGAAAGGTGTTAATTATATTCTTATGACGGGGATTCGAACAACGCATTACTCCTCTACTACATCTTGCGCGGTGCTATGTATAAAGTGTAGTAACTTAACTGTAAATACGTGCTGTAGCACCGTAAAGATACCAGCCATCATAATTTTTTTTCGTTTTATCCCCGTTGTTCTATTCGTGGCAGCCTTACGATATGTCTTGTACCTATCGCTTGTTCCTTCTTATCTTCGGCTATTAGCTAATTTAAGGCCTGAAAGTATTATTGTCCGCTTTACAGCGAGAGGAGTCAATGAAATGTCATGATGTGAAAGTTTTGAACTTTTGAATGTTTGTTATACAAGGTTGAAATGAATGTGAATAAAGTTAGATTATTGAAGAAAACATGTTTTGGTCTAATTGGATTTGATTAAATTTAGATTGTCAAAATTGAATGGAAAAGATTGTACCATAGGGAATTGTACGGACGACGTAGCTTATTTACATGAGCTGTATTCGATTTAATTCTAGATAATGGTTGGAATAGGTTGGGAATTTCCTTCTAATTGAATATTTTCTTTGGGAAACAATGAATGTTATTAAAGCACTGTAATAACGAGAAATTATCTTCACAATGCGGATCTATTAAATTTGGCAAAGTTGGTAAATTTTGGTTTTGTTATGAAGCTAAATAGAAAATGGAGCTGTGATAGCATGGAGCATCCGATATTTAAGAAAAATAAAAATGCTCATTTCTAACTAAAGGTGAACTAAAAGCACATTCTCAAGACCACTACTACTACCTAATTATTAGTTCTAATAATTAGTTCTTCTTCAGCATTGAGGTTATTACTCAGTAGTTCCTCAAGAAGTACGAAGGGTTCTTTGAACAACTTAGAACAACAATAAAAAAAATATTTTTCATATATCTCTTCCGTGTTTAGATACAAGTATTACATTGTCTCAATAACATCTCCAATTCATTATAAAAAAAATCCTTTGGTTTGTCTGCACAACACCTTTCAACGGCCGCTATAAGTTCTTCATCGTCCATAAATCTTGTTCCCCTGATTTTTGATATATGCAAGCAAGCAAGCAAGAAATAATCACAGAGAGCTGCAAGGTGAATGGTCAACTTCTATGAACCCCCAGCTTTTGGATATCTTGACTTGTGGAATGATGCATTGCCAGGGAGCAACAAGACACCTTGCGTCGATTTTCCAACGCCTTTTTACTTTAATAGAATCTCTGAGGTGAAGCATTGTGCATGCATAATACTTTCCTATTACCGTACTACTCTTATTTAGATAATCAATCATTAAAATTGCTTGGCAATCTGAAAAAATATTTGCAACTATTTTTCTTGCAGAAGGGACCTCTTGGAAGGCCTCGAGTCCTTGATATGCCAGTGCATTGAATCTTGTTTTGCCTCAGGGCCAAAATAATGGAGGCAGGTTTGATCTCCCGTGTCAAGTCGATTGATAATTAACTTTGGTTCGTTTCCACAAAGTGCCAAAAATTGTTCACAGGTCTCCATCCGGACACGCATTTGGAATAGCACTCATTTTGCAGAAATTTTGTCATTCCAAGGTTTCATGCAGAATTCTGAAAACCGTGGTTTCTGGATAAACCTTCTTTAATCTTGAAAAAATGTGATCTCGTTGTTAGACCGACCTGGACGAGCATTATCATCCAGTGATTCTCGAGCATGTTCAAACAATTTTGAACATTAGTGAAAAATTACAAAAAAAATTAAAACTGTTTAGTGCGAAAGTGTTTGAATTTTATTAATTTATTGTGCCACATGTTTTTCTCGGCAATGTCAGCGACATCAGCATAGTGCTAGTGCTGTACTGATGTGTAAAAACAAAAAAACAAAACAAAACATAATTTTCAACATATTACAAACTTCCATAAAGTTATTTTGATGAAAAATAAGCTTATTAAAAACCAATTTCTGTAATCTACGCATTCCAGTAAACCGATATAACCACAGACCAACCACAGTTATTAGCACAGTTTATTCAGCCTTTACTGTGTACATCCCACGATGCTGATACTATTATTCTATCTTCACATACAATAGTAACCTTTTTAGGTTAATAATTACAAATTACGTAATCCCAATAACATCACTTATTGAACAATCCGAATGTCGAAACTCCAAACAAAACAAATCCTTCCGAAAACAAGGAAACTTCCCAGCTACAGCTGCATAGAAACGAAGCATTATACATTAAAGGAAAAAGAAGCAGAACCCATTGTTAGCATTTCCCTCTCGTCCTTTCCGTACGAAAATATATATTCCTCCGCATGTGTAAGTAGCGCGAAACAAGACAACAAACAAGACAGATCAACTCTCCTTTCGGTGGCGTGCAGAAATTACTCCCAGGCTTACGAGAGACGGGGAGACACGGCGTGAAAGAGAGAGCTGGGCCGATCCGTCCGACCGGTGAAGGCGGAGGAGGGGACGCCGCGTCGTACTAGCAGTAACGGCGAGGTGGGTGGAGAACAGCGGGAGGTGGGGACCCGGAGAGGAGAGGTGTAGCGCACCGGCGAGAAAAATAGGAAGAGACCAAAAACAAAACACACGCACACACGCTCTTAAACACGGGCAAAAAGAATACCCAAGCCGGAGAACCAATGCCAGACATGAAACATGAAAAAGGGGACAGACAATCGTTAAAGGGGCGTGGCCTGTTGATTTGTGGTCGCCATTTTGTCAAATAGTAGTGTTTTGTTAGCGCACTTATCTGATTGGAGGATCTCCCTCCTTTTTAATGCGACTAAGAGAAGATTCCGCCGAGGTTGAGGAAGAAGAAAGAAGAATAGAGAGACGAGGCTTTCTTCTTGGAATATGCTATGATGCATTCATGTAGATAAATCCATAATTACTTATGCATTCGCGGATTATCCAAGACGTCCAAATGAATTTTTTTTTCTCAATCAATCCGAAGTTGATCAACCTCTGTTAATCCGATTAAATTTTAATCACGAACTCTTTTCTTTGCAGATTCACTGTGCTTATTTACGAAGCGTTCTCCGAGGAATTACAAGTCGCTCTTTTAAATCCGCCGAATCCAGTACAAATATCTCCGCATGCAACACCACCATAAAAAATGTACCAAAACTTAATAAATATTTCAAAATTGAAGCGTCTACAGGAGCTAGGCCGCACCTACCATCCCCGGATCCGCCTTCAATACTTCCAACGACCAATTGAGGTGCTCGACGCTCCGTGCACAACCGATCCTACCCGAGCTTGGTTGCCAAGGGTTACGTCCCAAAGCAATTCTCCTAACATTTAGTGCTGGTGTGGTAGTAGTTGTGGACGCGTCGTGTGATAGAATTTTTTTGTTTGGGTTTTTTTGACAAAAACATGATGCTGATTATCAGGATGACAAACTCGCCGTTATCATCGCCGTCGTCGTTTTAACGCTGATGATAGCGCAAGAAGCTGATGAGAGTGCTGTGCTTTGTTTTCGTCGAGATTTTGGTCGAAATCTTAAACTGAATTGCGATGACGTCCGTTGATAAACGTTGTTCGACTCAGCTGCTAAAGACTGTGATATTTTTTCAGTGAATTGGTGGTGTTTTTCACGCGAATTACCTCTGTGAAATTGTTAGGATTTTTTAAACGTTTTTCATATACGGTGAGTGAATTTTGCACTTATCGACGAAATGAATGGCTAAAGTCTTCCGGTTCAGTAAAGAAATGAATAGGCAATTTGGGGAGCAATTCTATATTTATCCAATTAATATTATCCGGTAGAACATAAAAGGGGAATTAATCGATCCTCAGCTAATTGGATGTTATTATCCAATTAAGATAAATGTTATCAAAAGAGATCAGAAATATTTCATAGTTGGTAATTTGCCCAAAAGCAAAATGTAGGTAGTGAATCAATTTGGGAAGATGTTAGATGAAAAGAATTATCCTTGTCTAAAATATAGCCAAATTAATTAAAATTTGGCCAGAATTTCAGGGTTTTTGTGTAATAGCAAATATAACCCGCATGTAATGTTGATTAAATTTTTGGAAATAAATTATTCTTAAAGCTCTAATCCGACAATTGATCAATGTTGGGCTTTCTCCATCGATATCTTTTTGTTAAATATACAAATATAACCAATTTTATGCGTAGTATCGATGCAGTCAAATAAATGTGATTAAATGTTGTAAATGTGTAAATCTTGTGCGATAGACAATCTAATCTTTGTAATGTTTGTGGTACAATCTCCATGGTTCCCTTTAGTTTTTGTGCCAAAATGACCTACTTGGTACAACTCTGTTGGAATAATTATATTTATTTCCTCACATGTTTGCCAAGGTTAGGGTACTTATCATCATTTAGGAAATCTGAATACATAAGCAAGATTAGGAAATTATGCGGGGATTCTAATTGAAAATTTATCTAATTAAAAAGGGAATTTTTATAAAAACACAAACAAATATAAGTATTCTCTCGTGTATTTGTATTTGGGTAAGTTAGTCGTTAATATATTGTAATAAGTGTGAGAGGCTCAAAGAAGCGGAGAAGAAAAAGTAGAGACAAGGCTTTTCCTTTTGGATTTGAAGTACTCGAATAGAAATCTTTATCAGTTTATCAACAGAAAGTTGTATAATTTATCTCTTGCTAAAATAAGCAAATATTGGCAAGTCCGAAATTTGAAACAATTCGACAATTTCAAGCTGATTTAATCAGTTCGATTTCTTTTCATTCAATAATATGTCAATTATGAACATATAATCATCTACCTTACAGAGTAAAACACTTAATTAAACCCGATAAAAAAACTGGTCACTTATAAGTGTTTATCTTGAATACGCATATTACACAATAATGTGGAAAAGATATCTTGTACCTGAGCGATAAGAGATCTTGAAATCTGTCAGAGAGACTGAAATCTCGAGTATGTATTTAAGAAAAAATACGAATAATGAACTTTAGTAAAATGGGTAAATTAAATGAGCGTCGTCGTCAGGTTGTATAGGTAGATATACTAAAATACTGTAAATAACAGGCGAGGGTATAGATAACGATAAGATTAAAAAATTATTTTGCCGTCAGCATGGATAATTAACGTATGTGGAAGAATTTCTAAGAAATTGCGGGAAAATAATAAGACGATATTGTTTCTGAGAAGTGCTGGAAGAGATACCAATGATCGAATAGACGGGTAGCTTCTTTTTGTTTCTTAAACGCTTATATGATTTTGAAGTAAATATAACGTTTTTATTATACAAGAATGTGAATAATATACTTGTTTTGGTGTATCTAAACAATTTCGATGGGGCAAGATGGTCCAAGATGCGGAAGGCATGTTGAAGCAAGAAACAACGAAAGCATCAAGAAAGTTGAGCAACTTGTCTTAGCAGATCAAATAATAAGGTTCTATTGTCTCTAATGCTGAAGTAGGGGTATCAAAAACTACAGTTTTATAGAGATTTAGGTATGAGTAAGGTGTCAAGTACGTTGATTTCGAAATTGCTCATTCTTGAACAAAAATTGTATCGGCAGCAAATTAGTGGTATGCGCTGATGACAAAGATCTTTACTCAACATTTGTAATGGATGATGAGACGGCAAAACCATAATCAATGCAATGAGTTCATAAATTATTTCCGCCAAAAGAAAGACGAAAGCAATTTTCATCAGAAAAACTGATGACTACGATGTTATGGGACGCATTTGGGATATTGTATAGGGAGAAAGGCACCACAATAACAGGGATAGTCTCTAAGCAAACCTCAAAATGATGAGCGAAAGAATACGCTGCCTCATAGCAATGTTAGAATCCAGAAAGCTCGCCATGTTCAAAAAGTAATTAACGGCTGCGGTTTTGTAAAGGTGAGAATTCACCCTACAGTCCGGATTTCACACCGAACTATTATCTCTTTCCTAAAATAAAAAAAAAACACTTGAGAGCACGGCGTCTTTTTCAGACCAATGCTTGAAAACGGTGATGGAGAGAATTTGAAAACCTTCCGAAAGATTTTTTTAGGAGGGTAGATCTATTTTTTAATTTTTATTAATGATATATTTGAAAATATCTCCAACAGCAATCAACAAATTGTGAACTATGCCGATGATACTAACTTGCTGTTTAGTGGTGTTGATTTTCGTTGCTTAACTCAAAATGGTTCAATATTTCTAAATTTTTCGAAATAATGGTTTCAGCAAAATCTTTTGGAAATAAATAGAAATAAAACTCAGTGCCTTTTTTTTAAATGTAATGAAGGTACTGAAACTCCGAGTAATATTACTTTAAATAACCAATAACTTCAGTTCGTTCTTGGGTGTTGATATAGATGATATCGTAAAATGGGATCAATAAATAGAACAGATATGTGGCAGACTCAGTAGTGTATGCTTTGCATTAAAAAATATTAAAGAAAATAACGAATTTTACAACTATGAAAGCAGTGTATCGTCCTTATTTTGTATCAATCATTAGATACGGAATCATATTATGGGGATGTTCGTGGAATGTGGAACGAGTTTTAATTTTACAGAAAGGAACGGTCCTGGCAAAGCTGCTGGCCATGGAATTGTTGCCAAGTTTTGTTCTAGCATCCAAGCTTTAGTGTAGGCAGAAGTGCGGCATCTTGCATTATCCTGTTGAAAACGCCACCCTTCGGGATATAAAGCACGAGCCGTTTCAAAAAGAAAGCCATTAAGAATCTCACATACTTTGCACAATTAACGGTGCCATCAATTATACAGAGGGTTCTAGCACCACGTTCAGAGATTGTTCCCCAAACCATTATTTTTCTGGGAAATTTGGAAATTTGAACGGTAACATTTTCTCTTGATAGGATCTTTAAATGATTTGCACCAAGCTGAAAACAACTTTCGTCAGATATAAAAACATCACTAAAATTATCGTCTCGAAATCATTGGCAAAAATCTATTTTTCGTTGCCTTTGTAGAGGTGTCATTGCAGGGATTTTTTTTTGTTTCCTTGATAAGTAACCTTGTCTTTTCAGTGAAATGCCGACAGTTTCTGGACACACTCTTATTTGCCGTCGATTTCCAAATCTGTTAGCCAGTTTTCGAAACCCAAGGCGCCGGTTTTGTCGTCCTAAAGTCACTAAAGCGTTTAGATCGTTTCCGCTAATCTTACGCCGTCTTCCAGAAACTGGTCCATGGCTCATATCTCTCCTATTTTTTATCCTCTTTATTGTCTCATACACAGCACTTTTTCCGAGTTCAGTCAATTGCCCTAATTTTTTAACGTTTCGATCACCTTTTCTATACAAATATTCCACCAACTTTCTTCTTTCTACTTGCGACATTATTTCACAAATATTAAGCCTGTTGATAATCAACAATATTTAACAGCTGGTGTTGTTGTATGAATTTTGCCATGGCCTACAGTGGGTACAACCTACTTGATGCATTACTTTTGTCTTAGGATGTAACAAAAAAGAAATATATTAAAATTAAGAAAAATAATAAATTCCGGATACTTTCTAGAGGGACAATATAATGCTGTCTAATAAATTACCTGAAAATATAAAGTCTGAGACAAAATTTAGAAAATTTAAAAGAATGACACATTCATATATATGCGCAATGTTGAACCATATACGTTAAAGGAATATATTAATTATTAAATTTATTATTATCTCACTTAGTAATATTATTTTCTTTCTTTGTAGTTTGACGCTTCTTTTTACTGTGAACTTTCCTTGTTACGTTTCAGTAGAAATAAAGGACATTATTATTATTATTATCGGAACAAGTGTGTGACCACTAACAGAACATAAGTTGAACAATATGTTTTTTATCTCTTATTTCCTCCTGGCTATAGCTATTTCCCCTTATTGTGTCTTTATGCGAAGGAATCTCTACAAGAATCAATGACATCTATGTCATTCAAGTGGTTATGATATTTTCAAGACTGCGATCTAAATAAATAAGCGAATTTATTCTCATTAACCATTAACGTAAGCCTTTCACCTCCATAACTTGACGACGTCTAATTTTGGGCTTTTATGTAACACATTTCTTTTGATATGGCTTTATTTGCCAATTGAGAGACCACGTTAAGTGGTGCACGTCAAAGCAAACACAGTTTTCGTTTTATTTCGATAACTTCTACATTAAACAAAAAAAACCATCATCTTCGCTAGTAGCAGATAATAGCATCTCACTTAGCATACCTACGTATCTTAGACCACTTAAAAAAACATATTTTAACACATGATCCTATTAGCGAGATAAGCTAAGAGATAGAGAACGATATACTTATTAAAAAAAAAAGATAAATCAATGTTACACACGGAGTGAGTTTATTATAAGATGGACTTCGATAATTAACAATTACTTTCGTAAACGTTCCGATAAGACCATGAGATACAAACGCCAAAAAAACAGATAACGCTTAAAAGATTGATCGATCGGAGACGCTGATCTTTGTTTTTTCTTAATCTTTTTACAGATAGCGAATCGGCAACGTGTCGTCTCCCCATCTGCAAATGTTTCTTCCCGACGGAAGATTGCCATCATCGAGATCATCTGCCAATTAACAATTAGGAATTGAAAGAAGAAAAAAGAAAACCAAAGGATCGCGCAACGCAAAGAAGAATCCATTCCTACAAACCACCAAAGAAAATACTCGAAAAATCGAAATCGAACGTTTCCTATTGCCATCCTCAGTGCTAACTATTCCCAAATAGAGATTATCACCGGGATTTGTCGCGCGATTCGTGTTTATTTCGTTTACCTCACTTCCGTTCTTAATTTTTGTTTTTCGCGGGTGATGTGTTAACTCCTCAAAGACCGCACCTATGATTATGGAGATGGCGAACGATACTGCCAATTTGGGGAGGTGGTACGAATCCCCTAGGACGGGTACTTCGGCCAGCCCCGCGCAAGGGGTTATAGAAAGCGGAAGCGCCAACGCGGACATTAATACGAGTGTTGCGGAACATATGGGCTTCTTTCTTGACCCTGCGGGACCCCAGAGGGCGGCCAGGTATTATCATCAGAGCATGCATTCGCCGTACGGAAGCGTTGCTGGTCACGGTAAGTGTCCTTTTTGATTTATCCGGTGTAGATATTAGGAACCTAGAAAATGATTAAGAGTAATTATATTTATTTTGATTGGTGGGGATGCTACTTCAATATATAGCTGCAGCTCAGCGAAATGATTGAAAGAGAGTATCAAAGATCAGCTGTGGAAGTTGTGGTTCCTTTTCTCTTTGATAAGTAGTCTGCTTTCTTTTATGATGCTCATAATTATGGTCCAGTTTACTTTTATATTACTTCATCCGTCTTTCTGTTTTCTAAACTTTTTCTGCTTGTTTATATCAAAGTTGGAAATCACGAATTTGCTCCTTCAAAAAGGTCTAATAGGTACGTTTAGTCTCTTTGACAAATTTACTCAAAGATTTAAAGCATTTACTAAACACATAGAAAAAGCTTTAATTTTTACTTATACGGACTAACATCATGGCTTGCTTTAGATATGCGTTAGACCAACTATGAAGACATTTTATTTCTGAATATAGACTACAACGGTTGTGAATTCTTTCATAGATAACCGAGATTGTCTAGTAGATCTTCTTTTTTAGATTTTTTCTATGTTATTCCATTAACATCTTCTTTGCCCGAAGGAATTGGACAATTTTGTTTGATGCAACTCATCAAAGGTAACCTTATTTTTTTGAGTGTTATTAAACAGGCAAATGGTTCCTGAAAACTATTGAAACTTAGTAAAGCCTTAGATTATCGCTCGTTTTGAAAATTATTTGAGGTTGGTGAAGATAAAGTGAAAAATCACTTTCCTCTAAAGATCAAAGCAAACTTAGCTGAACTTTTCTAAATCTAAACGGAGGGCTAAAATATTTTCACGAAATTATATTTTTAATTTAATTTAATAACAATTTCAAAAAGTTAAAAAGATCACAAAAAAATCAAAATCATTTCGGCAACTTTCTAAGTTCTATAGCAGATATTGTGGACTGTTCCCTCGCAAACTCAAATAAAACTTTGTTTTCTTTTTAATTTTATCGTTTGTTTCATCAAATTTAAATCGGATTTTAACAAATTATAAGCTACGCTTCAACAAACATTAAGTGCGACAATTTAAAATAATTATATATAATTTAACTCACTTGACGATAAAACATTTTACAACTCCTATTTATTATCTATATACCTGCTTCAATTCCTTAATTTTTATATTAATCGTTAATTATTAGTTTAGTCACTTCGGTTACGGGAAATGTAGTATTCGACGAGAGTCAAGGAAAGCAAAATTAATTCTTTTAAACTATTTGTTTTAATGATGGTAGCTATTCTGGTGCTTCAGATCTTAAACCAGGGAACATTGGCACCTTACAGTATCCGACGGCAAAATTCGAACTTGAAATCCGCAAGTTCAGCATTAATAATTACATTTTAGCGATGATTATAGGTTGTGCTTAAGTATCTTCTGGATTGTAATTTATATAGAAAAAATTGATTATATTTGCAAATTATTGTTTATGTTTTTTTTTTTTGTCGAATTTCAATAACAGATATATTGGACTGAAATAAAGTTATTAGCGTGTAGATTTATAGCATTAATTATTAATATCAGCATAAGCATATTAATGTTGTGTCCGTAATTTTACATTAAATACACACAAATGTAGGCCTAAAAAATTATTATATTTAGGTACATATTTCGTTGTGAATCGTTTAATAAATAATTCATAATTAGAAGTGCCAAAAGCGGAATAACTAATCCTAATATATTAATTTAGCCTGGAAAAATTGCTCTTACTATCCACTTAGCTTCAGAAAACTGGTAGTAATTGATTTGCTCGAAACTGTACAACTTAATTTTAACAATGAATCTAATTTAGGCAGCGCATTAGATACGCCTATCGTTTTTGAACGTACGTAACCGCATTTTTTTTTTCTTTTGGAGTGAAAGAATTTGAAATTAAAAACCACCTGCGTGTGAGTTTCATCTTGCCGTTGATTGTAAAATTGATTTAGCGGAATTTTGACGTTAATTACGTTCAGAAAATGATAATTATTAGTATATAGGTTAGGATTTATTTTTTCACGAAATACTAAGGATACCATGGAATTTTCTGCGTTATATTTTCAAATGAAAATTATAAGTAACGTGGGGAAAAATGAATTGATTCTGTCGATATTTTGCTGTGTTATACTGTTAAAACGGGATTCTTCATTTTTGCTCTTACTCCCAGCTTTTATTTAACTTTAAAAATGTCAGTACTTTAGCCCCAGGTGTAGATAAAGACTAGTACAAATTTTCATGTGTAGTAGTAATAACATAGCCTCCATTAATCAGATATAGACACATAGACACATAGACACGACGTCCATAAACAGCCACAGAACTCAGTACCTTCCATCTTTAAAAATCACAATTTTTTGCAAATTTTAGTTAATACAGTAACTAGATTAAAATTTAGTGATTTTCATACAATTGTTTTGGGGAAATATTGAGGATATACCTTAGTTAAGCAAGTAGTGTGAACAAATCATTTGTTGTATAGACTTCTTATAGATATCTTGATAATTAAGATGATATTTAATTAATTTGTCTTTTCCAAGTCAGTATCTATTGGAGATGTCTGCTTATTTAATTGAAAAATAGAATGCATCACGGATATGATGTAATTACCTAATTTAGTATCGTTTTTAATTAAACAGCTGCAAGCTTGATATACAAACTCGTAAAATCTGATTAAAGAAAGATAATATAGCCTACATGGGGAATATAAAAAATAAAGGGGACTCCCTTTATAAATTTGTAGATGCCACCAAATTTAAACTTAAAAAAAATAATAATAAAAATAATCCATCTCAATAATACTTAAATAGTAAATAATTTAGTAATTAGAGTTTTATCTAATGTGTAGAGATCGCCAGATCATCATAATTAAAATACCCAGATTTTATACATAGCCATGAAAGAAAAACGACTAGTTTGATAAAATAGCACCAAAGATTTGACTTCGGTTTTAACGTATTAGTCTACTTCTTACATTGCAGATGGCTCTCTAGAGGAGCCGCAGGAAACCACACTGGCTTAAATTTAAGGATTTTGAGATGATGGTTTTATGATGAAACTACTGCGATTGAAAGGGTTAACAAGTTACTGCAAGGATGCAAGGATAACCAAAGGAATTTATAAAGCTTCGGAATTTGAGCATTAAAAATTAATTAATTTGTGTAGTTCTGCCGCCTACAAAACTTTAAACGTTTACCAATCTAAGTGATGACGGATCCAAATATGAAATATGATGATTGCGGAACTCCACAAGTTTGACAATGTTTCGTTACTACTAAAGGAGGCTTAACCAATACAATAGCTACTGTTTGCATTATTTACTCTTGGAATAAACTGCGATTGGTTAATTTAGATAAATCGCTAAACCGTCAACAGTATGAATTTTAAAACAAAATGTAGCTATCAACCTTGTAGTGAATTATTTTCAAACCAATATAATAGTCTTTTGTTTTAAATCGTTCTTATAATGCAATTTGTTCATTAAAAATTTTGGTAGTTAGCATCTTGGCAGAATTCTGAACATTTTTAGAAGACGTATCCAGTCGGCAAAATATATACTGGAAGTCATGACCAACTTGACTTATTTTCAATAGAATATCCATATATAATATATAATGTAATGTATAATGTAATATAATATATCCATACATTATTATAGAGCGATTTGTATTAGTGTTCCCTAACCACAAAATCGGCTGCTTTTGAATTATTTTGGCTTCCTATTAGAGTGTGTTCCATTAAAAAAAGAAATCCTCTAAAAGATAAATTGGCTATTATAATATCATTCAAAAGTATCATATTTGGTCTGTTTCTCCACCCAAATATCCCACAAATGCATTTAATTGTATTTCTGATAAATAATTTCAAAGAATAGATGGAAACTGTAAAAAAGAAACAAGCCCGAAAATGTTTAAAACCTCCATTTTGAAACAGAATTACAAAGCTTAGGAATTTCGTATTATTAAGCTTCTTTAGCAGCTTTAACTACGTCACTTACATAGCTCTGGTATCTATAATACTTACATTTATATTGCGTAAGTAAAATGTAAGTAATGAAACATTGAAATTTGAACCTTGCGGAACTCCTCCGTGTTTCATAATAAAGGAAAACTAGCGAATAAAATTGACATATTTTATATGAAAATATGATAAAACCTAAGACATTCATTTCATTATTGTCTTTTTTCAAAAGAATCTTCTTTCAATTAGTTTCAAAACGAACAATATTTGATTCTATACTTCTTACGTATGTACCAGGTGTGTCGGTAATTCCTTTCCGGTTTTTCCGGCAGATGTCACTGGCCATAAGTATGAAATGTTATGATTTGATACATATGTAATTTTATTCTACTGACATTAACCTTAAAACTACACAAGTTACGTTCCGCCAAAATAACAGCGTTATAGATTTATAATTTTTTGAAAATGTCGAGTTTTGTGCCTGAAAACGTGCATTTGCGGCACGCATTACTTTTCTTGTTTCATCAAAAGAAAAAAGCCGCTGAAAGTCATCGTTTGCTAGTAGAGACTTACGGTGAGCATGCTCCAACCATAAGAACATGTGAAACGTGGTTTCGACAATTCAAATGTGGTGATTTCAACGTTCAAGATAAAGAACGTCCTGGTAGGCCGAAAACGTTTGAAGACGCGGAATTGCAGGAGCTATTGGATGAAGACTCAACACAAACTCAAAAACAATTAGCAGAAAAGTTGAATGTGGGCCGAGTAGCAATTTGTGAACGATTACAAGCTATGGGAAAGATCCAAAAGATGGGGAGATGGGTGCCACATGAATTGAATGACAGACAAATGGAAAATCGAAAAATCGTTAGTGAAATTCTGCTTCAAAGGTATGAAAGGAAGTCATTTCTGCATCGAATAGTAACGGGTGATGAAAAATGGATTTATTTCGAAAATCCCAAGCGAAAAAAATCATGGTTATCACCTGGCGAAGCTGGCCCATCGACTGCAAGGCCAAATCGCTTTGGTCGCAAGACCATGCTCTGTGTCTGGTGGGACCAGATTGGTGTCGTATATTATGAACTGTTGAAACCGGGAGAAACAGTTAATAGTGATCGCTACCGACAACAAATGATCAATTTGAACTGTGCATTGATCGAAAAACGTCCACAATACGCTGAAAGACATGATAAAGTGATTTTGCAACATGACAACGCGCCGTCTCATACAGCAAAACCAGTCAAAGAAATGTTGAAATCACTTGGATGGGAAGTTTTATCGCACCCGCCGTACTCTCCAGACCTGGCTCCATCCGACTACCACCTTTTCGCATCGATGGGGCACGCGCTTGCAGAGCAGCACTTCGCCGATTTCGAAGAAGTTAAAAAATGGCTCGATGAATGGTTTAGCTCAAAGGAGGAACTGTTCTTTTGGAATGGCATTCATAAATTGCCTGAGAGATGGACAAAATGTATAGAATCAAATGGCCAATACTTTGAATAAATAAATTTTAACTATCCATTCTAAGTAACGTGTTTTCTTTAGCGAAAAAACCGGAAAAGAATTACCGACACACCTGGTATTCATTTTAACATATACCAGTTGCCTTTTACAATAAACAGAAACATAAATGTGGAAATAACTTAAAAACAGTCGATTAACAGTCGAAATAACCATAATCAGAAGCAATTTCAACCTAAAAATATGCTGTTATAATAAAGCGGTTGTCCTAATCCCTTGTTAAAAATATTCGGAATTCACCTAAGTTGCTAATCGCAAAAATGTTCCAATAAACAAATTGGACGGAAAACCCTGCATCACATCATGAAGCTAATATCGCATTAGCGTGTACTTATCCTATGCGCACTATAAATTCTCAACGTGACTTTCAAATACAGCTATCACATACATCAATATCTCCGTTTGACGATGCGCGCGGTACCGAAGAGGGTACATCAAAAGAACAACATGTACATATTGTTCTTCGGATTCCTACTAATCCCATAACTTATGCCGGGCACGCACTCTTGTTAAAGCGAAGCTATCCGCGAACGTACATCAGACGAAATACCTAGTAATTCATAAATTAATTATGAATAACGAGTCTAGAAAATATGGTGATAGGTTTATGCGAAGAAAAATAGGTATTTATTTTTTTATTGATTTCTTTCTGTTTATCGCTTCCTGGGAAAATGAGGAATAGTAAATTAGTTGGGAACTTGTCGGTCTTTGTTAATTTGGAAAGGTTTAAGGAAGCTTTAATAAGCAAGTAAAATACTTCGTTTCCACCATTTTTTCCAAGATTTTTGAGTTTGGTTTTGATAACGGTATTGGAAGATGAAACTGACTAATTTGGACATTTTTAACATTCTTAAAAATTGGATAATTACTTATTAAATGAAGTTGGTCAAGTATTGGAGTATTAAACGAGCACGTTTATGGATTTGAATCATGGAAAAAGAATAATTTTTTTTTGGATTGGCAAAAACGCACCTTCCCTGATTACCATCAGATACTGATTTGGTGAATTTAAGCATGGCCGAACAACTATCTTTGATGAGAAGCTGCTATGCAATCCCATTGAGCTGATCACGAACGATATGATCACTAAAGTCGCGTGTTGGCAGACTGCCAGATTAGGACTAGAGAGGTTGGTAAACATATCAATTGAACATGTGTAAAACAGAAAGCTATCGGCGAGATGGTTGACAATTGATCAGAAACGGGATCGCAGGATAACTTCAAAGCAATGATATGTTTAAACACAATACCAGTGAGTTTCTATGGCGTTATGTGATTGTTTATGAGACATGGATACATGACTACACACCAGAAACCAAAAATGAGTCGCCAAAATGCAGGCGAACGTGCACTAAAGAAGGCGAAGACGTGGAAAAGCGACGATTTTTAGGGATTCTTAATGTATAATCTTTATTAAGTATTTGGGGATGGGATGCTCAACTAAAGAGAATGTACATTATAAGAGAGAAAACATTAAACGCATTAACAATTGAAATATATTTATTTAAAAAAGATAAAAAATATAAGCTCTTGTCCTAAACTAGTTGAGGTCCAGGCAAGGTCCCGATTTAAGAAAAGGTCTGCCGCCATATTTGAACACATATCTTTGTTAAATACCACGTAGACGTTTCAGACCAGAAATTGGCGCATAAGCAATCCAGATTTAGCATTTCAGTGGTAAATGCGCTGATTTTGAACAATTTAGCTGAATGTTCAGTGAGCTCCTTGCGGTTGCTCTATGCAAAATTATTGAGAACTGTGATACACCAGAATCACAGAATCCGTATGTTCTTGAAGAAATGTTATAGCAATCCGTCATAAAAATAGAGCAGAAGTTATGCGTCAAAACACAGCAAGCAAGGTGTGTTGCATGAGATGCTAATAAGATTATGAGCTTACACCGTGTTATCATAAAATAACTTATTGTAAAATAATATTTGTACAAAGAAACATGGCCCTTATTTGTTATCCCAAGTGTATTTATACCTATATGCTGAAGAAATACGGGTTTGTTTGTTTTGGTAGCTTCTCAGGCGCGCAGGTTAAACCTCAAGAGGGACTTTGCGGGACACTATCGATATTATTCCAATCATTAGAAACATTCAGTATATATGAATGATTTCAAAATCCATCATTTATTACTTAATTGTAGAAGATCTATTAAAATTATTAACATTTACCAATGAATTATACAGCGTGTCCACCTAGTGTCTGGTTCGAACATAGTTCCTTCACTAAATAATTTAGAGAAAAAGTTCTCTAATTATCTTTAAGTTTCTCAAAAACTGAGGCAGATTGTGTAGAGCATATTGATGAAAGTTGAGATTATTTGAGCAATTTTGCATTATGCAGCATTTAAAACTTTTCTCTAAATTGTTCAGAGAAGACCACGCAATAGGTGGACATGCTGTATATGGATATCTTTCAAAATATCAAGGAAGAAAGTTCCCCGCCATAAAAAAACATTGCAATTAAATAGTATCACAATTGCGTATGGATTTCAAAAAACCATCCCAATATCTTACTTAAGCAAGAATTCTTGAAAATAATGGTGTAAAGAAACAATTTGACCTTTTTATGGTCGGTTAGGCTTCGCTTCTTGTTAGAACCCCCTACGGAGAGGGAGGTGGTCGACCCCCTACGGTCTAAGTGGCGCCCCCAGAATTTAGAACTTTTCATCTATTACGAGGCGCAGTAGTTTCTAGTTCTAAAAGTAACATTAAAATTAATTTAATGCCAAAACGATAATTTTTCAGAAGCTACCAGATAGAACGTTTAATCTCTTCGTTTCTTTCTGTTTAGCTTTACGAGAGCCCGTGTGAAAATTATAAATTACTCATAAATTGTTCCCTTCACTTCTGTTCGATGGTGTTGCGTCCACCTCTTATTTCATCTTTGTTTATACCGTTTTCATCTGTTCACTGTTTATTTTCGTTTCTAAGAAATTTCGTTTCGAATCTTTCGTTTTTTTTTTTTTGCGGCGGCCAACGTCAACCCGATCGTGATGATATATTTTTATACGTTTTATGTGGAAGATAAAATTATACGCATACTTTAACCCTTCTTGACGTGTCACCGTAAACTTTTTTAAATTATTCCTTCTATTTCTAATTTCCAAACTTAACCTAAACGGTAATGCTCTCTTCTCTTGACGACAGATTCCGGGAATTAGGAAAAAACCTGACCGGACAGCTTGGTTGGAATGCCAAGCATTTTTTACCTTTGGTTGCTGACGTTAAATATATCCTCGCATATAGGCAGACGTGGATGACTTGATACGTTACGAATAAAACTACTTTTGACGATTTTTATATTGTGTTTATAACAGAATTCATTTTGGAGAAGTTGAATAATAAAACAAATGATTTCAAGATCAGCTAACTTGAAGGAACTTATTGGACCTCATTAGCATCTCTTAAACTTTGCAGGAATTTTAATGTTGCACTGTACTAGCGCAATAAGTCGCATGAACACCATAATATGTAATTCATTCACCTTTTTATTAGGTCGTTTGATTAATTCTGCCAAAAATTGGTCTGCTTTCTAGCAGCCGTCGGACAAAATATGGACACTTTCTAATACAAAAAGACATATATTTATCGAAGTTACTGCGACTTCCAGTTTAACACCACAGCGGTCCACTTAAATTTGTTCGGAAATTACAATTTTTTATTACCCCGAATACCTTCACCACGTACATTTCATCCGCAATAAAGTTCCAAAAATAAGCATAGAACGAAAAAATAATCATCATGGTAATAATGCGCTTGGTAATAAAAAGAGAAACAGAAACTGAGACAGAAGTAGAGAGGGAAATAAATAAATTTTATTGGCGATAAAACGTTTTTAATGTTGAACTTTTACTGCCAAAAACAATGGTTCAAGTTGGGAATTAAAATTTACGACATTTATAGATGAATTTCTCTACGTGGTTACAAGGGACCGACAATGTTTTTTCTCCAAGGCATATTGCTGCTGCTCGGCGATTTTTTATTAATTCTAATTGAGCGCAGGTAGCTCGATTTTAATGAGCTTTAATAAATATAAAACGTTTATAGGTTATAAAATTACTTTATGGTGAATATGACGAAAAATTTCGCTTTTATTATTGCGCCCTATATTGGATTAATGTCGCTCGTAATTAGTGAATAAATAGGAGAGACATTTGTCATATAAATGGCTTACTACATCAACAATTTCTTAGAATTTGTGAATTTTTTTTTGATAAGTGGTCGCTTTTTAGGATTAATTTATTGTTGTGGACAACAAATATTTCAATTCAAGGCCTTCAGAATTGCTAATGCTACGTTTCATTTGCAGATTAAAATGTTTTGAGCAAAACTCAAGATTGGGTCTGGGTAAATTCGGAAAATTTAAAACTCACTGATTATCTAAATGTTCCTAAAGAGCTTGCTCGAAGTGAATTTTGAAGGCTTCAAAATATTTTATGTGTGCGTGTCTTATTTTATTTCTGTGCATGGTACCCCATTGGTTGGCGCAAAATTGCACGTTGTTGGTTTTGTAAGAATTTTTTTAAGAATTGCTGTTGGTAGCAATAAAGCAAAAAATGCATCAAAATCCGAAAACTTATAACCACTGCCTATTTATTACCTAATGCGACGCCATATTGATTCGTTTCGTTTTTCAGTGGGTAAAATTACTTATCAGGAAAGGATTACCTTTTACAAGCGCGAAAATTTAGTTTATTCGAGTCATCAAAATGGCGTCTAAGCGTTATACTTTGTAGATATCGCTTTTACAGCTTCTGTACGATAATGGCGGGTGAGATATACCTTTTTTGGTATGTTTAAATTATTTTTTATCATGATTTATTATTTGTTAAGGCGGATGTCAAGCTACCTATATCGCGTTGTCAGAAAGTCAATATTTCGCCCGTAAATTTTATTGGTCATATATAACATCTGCTTTGGTGCTAATAAATATCACTAAATTCATTGGCGAATTAATATTTTTATTTACATTAATAACCACAAATTAGTGCTATTAATCGCTGCAAATTCTTGCACTAAATTTTATTGTTACGAATGTTTTGATAAGATTAATTGATTGTAACTGAAAACGTAATCTAGCGAGTATTCCATATTGTATGTAATTGAGGTTAGGAAGGGAAGAAGCATAATAAATTTTAGTTTTTAATTTTCAAATAAGTGTCTTCGTTTTTCAAATGTTACCATAATGCCCGCAGAAACATCAAATGAAGATCCAGACGCTCGCTGTATATCTTATTTGTTTGCAAAGCTTTAAATAAAAAAATGATGTGATGTAATTAAAACGTATCATATTTACCATATATTTATATAATAAATAGCAGGCTGCCCTATACCCTGTAGTAAACTGCACCCTGGCACTTTATATCTTTCTTAACAACGTGAATTTACTCTGCCCTAAAGGCACGTCTAATTTTTCAAACATTTCAAATGAACAAAAAATATAATGCTAAGATAGCTTAGCTTCCTCATGGTGTTGATGGAATAATTCACGGCAAACGCAATAAAAGGAGAGAGAAAAAAATACACTAACACACGTACATGTTTCTGCCTACCCGGCGTCATCAGCATGGTTTCGAGAGTATTTTTCATATCTTTTTTTTTGCTATTGTTTCTAGGCATTTTCTGATGTGTTCCATTTCAAATGAAATGTGCGGGACTACCCAACCTTCTGGAATTGTAAAATTGCGCCTATTTCGTAAGTAATAGGGAGCTAATAGTTCGTAATAACAATACACTTATCATTATCATTTTAAGTAAAACAGATAGGTATTTGCAGTTACAGCAAGCCCTGCATTTGAATATTGCATCCAGGTGGTTTCTGGTATTAGAATTGGCTGAACGTTGACGTTTTGAACTATTAATTTAATATTTTCAGCACAAGTAGTGACTTGCAGCCAAAGGAGAGTGTTGTATTTGGAAATTACATTCAAAAGGCTTTTGGTGTTAATATTGTTTGGTTACCATGATTATAGTAAAGAAAACATACTGACATTGATGACCATCAGATTGTCGATTCAAAATTCCAAGCGTAAGAAAGCAAGAAAGAAAAAACTGGGTAATAGGTATAATTTATGTATTAGGGAAAAGTGCACGAAATGGTGAATTTTAGCCGGCACGCTATCTTTATTGGCGATATCCACAATCGAAAACATTTGTCGCGATTTCATGCATCTTTTTAGTAAAAAGGAATAAGCGAGACGATATTTTAATAAAATTACTAATATTCTGGATTTCCCCGCGACGTTGGATTCAAAACGCGAAACTATTAAATTTACATTAGAAAAAGATCAACATTCAACTTCCATTCCTACGTAACTTAGTAATTAGAAAGAACAAGAAACTGGAAATAGACATCTGTAGAAAGGAAACAAACACTAATACGTACATTACGACCGATTCTAATCACTGTCGACAACACAAAATGGCCACGATTAGTTTCTTAATTAACGAATTAGTTAAATTCCCTTTGAGCATAAGTACATATAATTAAGAACTTGCATTCATAAAAAAATGTAACTATTTACAACGATAAATTTCGATCGCATCCTTAAGAAAGTCCAACATAGGCATTATGTGAGAAATTTCACGACTTTAATGCCGGCGGAAGCTCGCGTTAAGAAATTTTTGAACTCCCCATTTCATGCATGTTGCAAGGTGTCAGTAAAGTTTTTATGGATCAAGATATGAATATACGTCTCATTTCGTGAGATACACTCAAAAACCTTCTCCGGTCCGAACCAGACCGGTCTAGAATTTATAAGATTGCAAAGCCTACATTGATCAAACGAGAAGAGGGATATTTACTAGATTCAATGAGCGCATTAGATTTTACAGACACGGTAAAGTAGAATCGTTAAATGTAGCGCAGCACATATAAACGAAACCGAGCATATGAAATTAGAAAAATTGAAACTGATTAAGAGCGCAACTTCACAGCGGTTGATAATGGGGATCCATGTAATCTCGAAACAGCTGTTCCGGACTAATTAATTAAGCTTGTACGGTGCACAGTTATTGTTATCATTATATAATAATAAGTGATGTAAGCACGAATATGCTAGCTCAACTTGAAAATAAAACTAAATCTAGAAAAAGTAATAACAATGAACAAACATGATTGCAATAATTGGTGATTATTAATTTATTTATCTATTTACAGTGAATGGCCAAAATTTCATCCGTCTACTTCGATACAAACATAAAAGAAAAACGCTTGCGACAACGAAAACATCAAATTCCAACTTATCTCCTTCCTGCATGAGAAATCATTAAATTAGATTAAACGAAAATAAAATGTAAAACGCGCGACAAACCGCATCAAAAGCGCCAACTTGATCCATCTATCATCAACCGCATATTTGATAGTCTATCCACTGTTTACTTCAATACGCTCTTATCTTATCTAATACCTCCATACACAAATTTTCAAATATACCTGTATTACCTATTCGAGATATATGTACTTAATATAGCTATGCGACAGTATTTGCATCCTTATCTCGTTAATAGTCTACGGTCAATATTGACATATTGTTGAGATTTTATGTAACAAAAAATTCGATCTGTTTATCCGATATCATCTACACTGTGATACCTCAAGGCGTGTAACAGCACCACGAATTGTCTCGTAGGAATTTTTGGATGCTAATAAATTCGTTAACGTGGTATTAGCGTGCAGTCGCAAGGATTTGGTGATTTGAAATTAATTTATTTGATCGATCCCGTTGATAAGACGCAATGCGTGTAAAATATTGTCTATTCAATGCACGATCCGGGATGATAAGGTTGGTAAGGCCAATAACACAATTTAAGTTTGTCTATGTACAAATTTCCGCCACTACATTATTTCTTGCGCGTGATTTCGCTTCATTTCTATTTGCCAATGCTGTCGTCCCATGTTGTTCTAGGTCTTTCTCTTCTTCACTGGCCTGCCATTGTGGATTGTTACTGGATGCCACTTCTATTCTTTCAAGGATTGATGGACTTGAAGCTCTTCTCTGATTGCCGTATTGCGTATCGTGTTTTGTTCTAACTCTTTACGAAAGTATTTCATTTTCATGCTTTATGCTTTGCTATATTTTGTGTCAGGACCAAACTCTCAAATACTACTTTATACACACTTGTGTTTGTTTTTATCGATATTACTCGAGTTTTTGAGAGGTGGGTCTTATATATTTAAATTTTGTCTTACCTGAAACTTTAATTTTTGTTCCTCTTTCTTTAGCCTTCTGAAGTGTCTGCTGTATTCTTTACAATATCCGGTAGCTTCCTTGTTGAAGTTCATGTGCATGTACTTATATGAGAATTTTTGCTGTTGCTGTTTTTGTTCTTGATTTGCCATCTTTCACCCTAGTTGGTTTAATTATATTGTTTTTTTTTTCTTTTTAACCGCTTTTGTTCAAATATTTAAAATTCCTTTTCTCTTATCACCTATTTTTAGCCATAATGCCATACTGCTATGGCCTCACCAATTTCAGCGGTTGTAGCAAATCTTGTAATGGAAAAATTAAAGCAAACAGTTCTTAACAATCTACAGATATAAGTATCAAATTTTTTCAAAGATATGTGGATGATTGCATATTAACTATTTAATTGGAAAGAATTCAATTTATCTTAGAGAAATTCAATTCTTTCCACCGCAGGATCCAATTCACAATGGACGATGAAAACAACACAAACAACCACAATATCACATAGAAATAGTAAAATATGCACTGATTAAAAATGTAGGCTTCCACGGCCAGAGTCAGTTCAAACTAACCGTGTCATGTCGTTGGTTAAAATAAAACTCTACGTTTCGCCCACAATCGTATGGGGCTTCTTCAGGAGACTAATGGCAACAGTTAACACGGTAACTCAACGTGTGAACCACGCCAGAGGCGAAACTAACTGAGCGGGAAGCAGTTAATCACGGTAACTCAGCATGTGAACCATGCCAGAGGTGAAAACCAACTGCGAAGAACGCCAGGAGCAGCACGCTTTTGCAGATTGCTTCTTTAAATTCACTCATTGTAGAAGATAGTTAAACTCCTTGTTACAAATACCAATTAAGTATAAAATTAACACATGGAAAATGGCAAAATTAATCAGAATTTAAGAAAAAATTTCTAAATAAAAAGAATTTACCAAATTTCAATTAAGGGAAATGGTTGCAATCAGAATAAAAGGGAAAAAAAACATATGAGGATAACATATATTGGGCAACTTTCGGAAAGATTAAATAACGTTAAATCAATATAATATTGCGATTGCATATAAGCCAAGTTATACAAATAAACCATTTTTCACACAAACTAAGCTGCCCATAAATTATAATAAACAAACGCATACAATTTACAAAATAAACTGTCAGAATTGTAATGAAATATGGAACATAAAAAAACCATAAAGATTCGATAAATACTAAAAGTGATATAGATAACCTTAGTAATACATATATTTATAAGATAATATTAAATAAATAAATGAAACAGTTGAGTAGTGCGCACCTGTATGCACCTGATACATGTAAAATATTAAAAATAGACCGAACAAAAGTATACGAAAGATATACGACAAAGAACCAACAACAAACTGGCATGTAATAAATAACATTCTTTCAAACAAGTGCCGCTTAAACTCGCAGCAATTTTTTATAAAAAAAAAAAATAGGAGGAATTTTAAACTAATTAAATGTTTTTAATTTATCGATCTGAGATGTAAATGGGAAAAGGATAACAATTTTTTTGAAAAGGAATAAACAAATTCCGACCGTAAACGGATTCTTATTTAAACAACACAACCGGCACAGCCGAAAAAAAAAACAAAATAATAAAAGAACAAGAAGGTGCAACTTCGTAGAAATATTGTGCTAGCTATGTATTAATAGCTAGAATAGTCATTTTCAAAGGCTCATGTAGGACGATTTCGAGTAGCTTTTTTCTTTCATAGTGTTGCACTTTTACTTGACTACAGTGTATTTCCCGTCAATGTTCTTCTGGTGGACCATTTCAACATATGCGTGTTAGTTGTTATTTAATGAAAACAAATACAGCATATAGCTTAAGCATTGATATATTTCTATCCTTATTAATAGATGTATATGATATTGAAGCAGGTTTTTTTTTTCTTCAATTCCAATGCAAAACAGATGCCGCAAAAGCTTGAATTCATTTTTTTCTTTTGGTAAGTGTGTGTTTCATCAAAAAAATAAATTATTTTAATTGCTTTGGAGATATTTGCTGTAATTCAAGTATCGAAGAATTATAGGGTAATTGCCATCAATTATGAGTCGAAGATCAATCATATCCCATATCTCATATAAATCGAATAGATATGCTAAAGATATGGAATAGTTTATATGTTGAGCATACGAATCAAATCGCTTTTTTGTGTTTGACCCCAGTTAGTTGGTGCAGTTTGATTCTAATCGATTCCTTAGAATGGCAGAAATAAATTAAGATTAATATCACTTTTACTCGTACTACACTTATCTTCATTAACATTCCATTTGATTCCATTTTCTTTTCGCGGCGTTCCTCTAAAAGCAATCGTTACGCAATTTTCGCTTAAATAAGTAAACAAATACAGGCGTATAGATACCTATGCACACATATTACTCTAATACTCGTACATGATCGTTATTAGCTTAATCTCTTATCGATGTCATAAAACCCAATCACTGTATGGTAGCAGTGACGGCTTGAATTTTTCTAGTGGCGCCATCTAGATAAGTGCGTTGATCGTCTTATCTGTTGACACTCCGAAAATTACAACGGCTTTTTTCATTAAATCGAAACCGTAGCGTCTATCCGACATAAGCATCGCCCGATATATGCAGTTAAACTATCGTTAAACATACATAGGTTTGAAGAAATTTGTCATAGATTCGATCTGCTTTCCGTTGTCGCGCGCCCGACTTGACGCAGACACGTATTCCGCTCGTTTCAAGATAGTGATTTTAATAGGGATCCCCCTTTTAAATTCGGCCGTTGTAGCGATACAGTTCATTGGAGAAACATAACGTATTTTATGTAAACATTGTAATGGAATATTAGGCAACCAACTACAAATCCTTAAAAATTTAGAACAATTCATTGCTCTAGTCCAACAATTTTTTTATAAAGTTATTCAGAAAACTCAACACACAACCATTTCGCTAATTAATTTACACAAACGGTGGTAAACTTTGGTAAACCGCAGAGTAATTGGATATATGCCAGTTGGGTACATTTGTTTGGAAAACCAATATCTAAGTGTGCATTCAATCCAAATGTAGAAGGAGCAAAACAAATAAAGAATTACATTTGAAAAATGTTGACCAAGTAATATATTATTTGCAGAGTACCCTGGACAAGGTGGAAGACATCTTCAGAAGTTTGATGATCATCACCTCGTTAAGTGTTAATACCACTTCGTATAAAATGTATTATTTTATATTCCTTTTAATATTGTCAAGCTGAAAAGGAATCGGATATGTGTATGCTACATACCTATTAGCGTTGTCAGAAATTCCTTTCATGATTAGACATATGTATCATTATATGATTTACGGACAAAATATTGCGCGTGGCAAGTTTCAACGAGATCGTTCAATGAGTCGGACACAAACTTTTGAGTGTTTCTCGCATTTTAAGACGGTCCGAGACGTCCATTAATGACGATGAGAGGACAGGAAGATCTTCGACGTCTACCATGCCCATAACAGCTGCGATAAAATTAGTGCATGTCAGCGAATAAGCGAATCTTATTAATCCCGTTGGAGCAAATGTGCGCTAATAATTGACTTCATGCTCATGGACAGCAAGAAGATGGGATGGGTCTTACAGTATTTAAGCCACAATGGACTAATTATGCATCTACTCTATGCTACCAAGCTTCCTAGGTCTAGGGAAAATATGTACCCATTTAAAAAAATT
Source organism: Marronus borbonicus (assembly GCA_902655005.2). Taxonomy (NCBI): domain Eukaryota; kingdom Metazoa; phylum Arthropoda; class Insecta; order Coleoptera; family Scarabaeidae; genus Marronus; species Marronus borbonicus. Next base: position 2,395,740 of record LR737386.1, read on the forward strand.
ACGGTGCTGGTGTTGGTAAATTTGGGTGGGGGGCATCCTGTATCCATGAAGGCGTTTTAATACTAAGTCTAGATAGAACTAAGTATCCAATTTAATCTCGTAAAGATTTAGGCTAAAACGTATTTCCATTCTGGATTTTTTTGGGAAATTATATACACTGCCGTTCAGAGAAGTTCGGTCGGTTGGTAAAACACATGAAAAGTTTACAGAAACAAACGAAATTAAAAACAAAATGCAATTTTATTGTATGTACAGGTAAAAAAGACAAAAATAAACAAATAAAAAGTTATTCTGGCCTAATATAACATACTGAACATTATTTTTTTTTTCATCGAAAAAACCTCCTTTGCTGTTAATCACCGCTCGAACTATTCTAGGCATTCTTTCGATAAGTTTTGTTAAAATGGATTGTGGAATATTAATCCATTCATGTTGCAGAATATTCCGTAAATGTTCTTGTGAAGTTGGGCATATTTTTCGGATCCTCCTGTCCAGTTCATCCCACAACAACTCTATAGGGTTCGAATCTGGGGTTTGTGGGGGCCATGTCATTACTTTCAGGGTGTGCTGTTCTTCTTGCTCCTTTAGATAGTTCTTACACACTAACGCAGTGTGTTTTGGGTCGTTGTCATGCGTGAATGTAAAGTTACGGCCTATTATACGCAATCCTCATGGCGCTGCATGATTCCGGAGTATTGCAAAATAATTTTCCTTCCTCATTACACCCTGCACTCTGTATAAATCTCCCGTCCCAGCAAAGGAGAAACATCCCCGCACTAACACAGAACCACGCCCTTGCTTCACTGTAGGCACAATGCAGTTCGGGATCACTTTTCGGTTTTAGATCTTCGAACATAAACTCGTCGATTTTGCCCAAAAACCTCAAACTTTGACTCGTCACTCCGAAGCACGTGTTTCCAATCATCTAACGACCAATCTAGCTGAGAACTGGCCCACTGTAGCCGTTTTGCTCTGTTGCTCCGACGTAATAAGGGTTTTCGAATGGCAATGCGTCCATGAAGGTCCGCTTGGTCAAGTCGACGTTTTACCGTACTCGCCGAAACTTGTTCTTCACGGCCGCGATTGACTTCGGCTGCTATTTATGGCGCTGTTAATTTTCTATTGCGTTTGCTTAATAACACAATTCTCAAATCTTCAGCTTTTGTTGCTTTGTTGTTTTCTTAGATGCTCCAGGACGAACACGATTTTCTATAGTTCCAGTTGTCCGATATCGCTTTATGATGTCATTTACTGTTGAACTTCTCATATTTATTTTTTCAGCAATTTGTCGCCCCGAATATCCTTCTTCAAACAGCATAATAATGCGTGAACGTTTTTCTACACTGGTAGGCTTGCCACGTGCCATTGTGAAGTAAATTTTCTTAAAACTTTCGCGCAAAAACGACAGATGCACACCAACACACGTTTAACAGTAAAATGAAGCAAATTTATATCTTTACGCCTGTGATAAATAAACAAGAGTGATACTGCGGTATATTTCCTAGATGTATTGTTCGTTAATAATCCCCAAACGACCCGTTTCAAAAGATCGGTACTTCCGAGAAGTTCTTGGAATGATAATAAAAGAGACTTTATTGTGGTCGTCGCAATATTTCTACTTTACATAATAATTTATGGCTTTACTCCCTTAGAAAAGAGTGTATGCTTAATATTTTTCTAATTTTATGTATTAATAATTGTATACAGTGTGATATAATAGATTTTTATTGTATGACCGAACTTCACTGAACGACAGTGTACATCTATAACCAGTTAAGTTACTTTTTCATGTCTGCATCCAAGTTCAATTAAAGATGTGTACTTCGTGGTTTCTTGCAGCCGTGAATAAAAGGAAAGAAACTAGGCATGTTTAACGTTTCGATAATCTTTTTCAGAAAAATGTTAATAAAAATATGCTGCGGTTCTTCAGTGTTAAATAATATTTTAGGTTCAAGCTCGTAGGTTTCCCTCACTTTCCCATTTAACCGTCGTTCTATGTCCTCAAATAACCGATACATAGGACCTATCCATGCGAAATTTTGACGAAGATAACATATTTTAAGCCGTAGATACGCTATAAAAGGAAACTCTTTGCGATTGAATTATAAATCGCCTGCCTTCCAAAAATCAGCATTGAAATTGTCTGCCATTTTTATTTTCACGCTCTCTATAATCATTAGGCTTAAAGGCAGATACGATTAAATGATTTAATTTCTTTTAACAAATTTAAAATATTGCAGCTTTTAAGTAGACGGCAGAAGTAAAATTTCCTGCCTGTTATAATATAATGTTAGTAATCAACGCAATCTGCCTGACGATTAAATAATTTTTCTTTTATGCCATAATAATTGGGGGAAAAATTAATTATTTTTAAACTCATCGGGAACAACGTCTGCCATTTGCATTAACTTATTTTTGCAGTTAGTCTAATTTAATACAACAAGGCAGACGCGATTAAATCGTTTGCTCCATTACTTTTTTAACATCTTTAACGAGCTCTCATTTAAAACTGCACATATCGCTTATTATACTCAGTTCTTTACTTTCATCAACTTCTACCAGACGATGACGATGAAATCATTTAAAAATTAGTGCCACCAGCTCACTAACTATTACATCCTAAATTATTTTAGTGCAAGTGGAACAGGTTTTCAGCTAACTTGAACATGTTTATTTATGTAAAATTGTTGATGGAAATTTTCAAAAAATCTGGTAACCCTGCTCACAGTGCTATTAACAATATACTGCATGTTTATATATTGCAGTGATAGTGTTCGTAATTTGTTCTAATTAACGTTGTTACAAACTTATTTAATTGTTTCATGCAAACAAAAAATAATTTTAAAGTTCTTCCACTGACAAAAAAAGTAAAAATAAAACAGCTTTAACTTTGTTAAAAAATGAAACAAAATATTTTCAACTGTTTCAATCATCAGCCAAATCCCCAGCATATTGCATTGATTGCCGTCTTCATTTTCACACACCTTTTACCAAAAATAAATTAGATTGTTTTGTTTTAGAAAAGTGGAAAAACATCCAAAACGTTATTTTCTTAGTAACTTAAGAAGCGTTACAAATTTTGACTTTGAGTGTACATCCAGACGCAGAAGTTAACGGCCTCTGCGCTCTCTGCAATAACCAAGACGATGACTTTTATCGTATTTCAGCGCTGTGCTTGATAAGCATCTTTACACTAGATTAACGGAAAATAATCCGAGGTTCTCCAGCATTACGGTTTTGGAATCAAAGATCGTATATACTACGCAATTTTCGTCCGTCTCTGAAATAGATGGCAAGTAAACTCGGGCGCACATTAAATGTGTGCGAGAGGGCGCTGCTGTACCAACGTACATACATACGTAGAGCGTATAAGGCCCTGCGGTAATGGCCGCGCAGTTTCCACGAAAATCCCGCTACCATCGTTTGGTTCTCTCTCGAAAGTGCTGAACATCCGTTGAATATTAAGCGTACGGTTAGGAATCCTAATGAATTGTTGTTTTAGTGGGCAATAAAACGACAATAATGTCCTTTATATATATTCGATGCGTCCGCTGTTCCGCAGTTAGGAAAATATACGTTTTCTGCTACCCTACATTACGTTTATTGTAACCCTGTCGGGCTGGGCGGGATATATTGGATTTAAAATGGGCAAATAAAGCTAGGGACTGTTGACTATAAAGAATTAGAATTTACGTTTAAGTCTTTTTGGTTTTATAGCTGCTAATATTGTTCTGGACTTCCAATATAACCAAAGGATTATTTACGAAATTTATCACGCAATAAAGGAAGTGTTGTAAAGCTGCTGTTTAGTGTTGTTTCTTAGATTCTCGTCCACGAACTAATTTTCAAATTAAAGAGACAATCACTATGAGCTCGGCAACTGTTGGCAACCTTGATCGTAAAGCCGAACGTAAAGTCAAGTGGCTTTAAAAGCACTTAGTAATGTCAGTCACTCCCGCTGACCGTCCCCAAACCTTTCCTTGGGATTTTTTTTTGATACGGCTAAGGCGGAGATTAAGAGACCGCTTCATCAGTGGCAAGAAAAACATTGGAGAAAAACCAGGAAACGTGCATTCGAAGGCTTTCCTGGTAAGACCCTGCAAAGGAAAGTCGGAGGAGTTGCTGGCCATAAGCAAATCCGATGTTAGATTATGGACCGACAACGTAATTGTCACTGCTCACTAAAATGAGACCCGTACTTGAACCGGTACATAGAGGAAGTCATAAGAAACATACGAATAGCATAAGATGAAGTGGCTTAGGGGCACGATTGACCCGGGGGGAATTTTTAAAAGCTATGGGAGGATATCCAGCAAAGCAGAACTTAAATTTAAAGCGAGAGAAGAAGAAAAAAAAGGCGGATTTTTACATTCTCCACCTTCTTTAACAAAATTTGCTCGAATATACCAAAACGATCTAAGAATAGCACAAATAATAGAGTACAGAACGCACTTTTATTAAGAGCAAACCTAATTTTAACCAAACCGTGAAGATACCTTAATTATAAGTCATTATCGAAAATAAACCAGATATGCTACAGGTCTATGGGTTGTATCGTCTTAAAAAAATTGCATTAACAAGGGGATATCGAAATCATGGCAATCTAATCTACGACGAGTAGAATAAACATTTTACTTTGTAGATAATATCACCAAGGCAATATAACTCCGATGAGGGAATTAGCGAAAGCAGTTTGAAACAAATTAAATTAAACAGAGACCCGAGATAAAAAAAGTAGCGATTTGTATGGTTATTAAAGAATGAACGGCAAATACCTAAAAAATAAAAAAAAAGTTCAATGGAATCTTAAATAGCACAACTAATCTATCACAGCCGGAAATTGCGTTAAATTTTTGAGAATTATCTATTGTTTCTCTTTATAAATTTTCAAATATCATCCTAGTTATATTTCCTTTTTCCTTATTTTTAGAACTTCAGCAGAATTGGGAAAAATTTTAAGTGGCACTTATTTTCTGAATCACATCCGCTCGCATAAACGGTCTTCTTTGAAAATCTATCATGTTTATTGACTTTTATAGTCTATAAGACAGGAAATTTACTTGCGTTTATCTTTAATTGATAAAATTGTAATACTTAGTATTAAAAATGTATTAAAATGTGATATTATTGCCCAGCGTACTGAAGTAGACCGCCCCAAATTGCGAAACATTTAAAAAATCAATCATTTAACACCGGGTTCAACCCCTCTATTATTAGAATTATTCGCCATTGGTCAGGGTCACATATTGTTTGCTTTTGCGCATTTATAACTAATTTGCTTAAAATTGGAGTTGATCCTAGTGATAAATCTTATGGTGGAATTTCACGAAACTCGTTAGTTAGTTTTATGAATGGAACTTTGAAATTTTGGAATAGGTAGTTACAGCATCGGACGTATTCATTTAAAATATTCTCGCCCACGAAAATATTTTAACTGATCCGGTTGAACCGGAAGTGTTCTGTGTGGAATTCCTTTCCAATCCAATAGTATAGTTAAAGATAACACGATCCATCTGTAAAAGAGAAGTTCTTTTTACTCGGTATAAAATATTGTACCGATAACCATTTCTCTCCACACAAGTAAATAATCTTCATCATTAAAGTTCGCCATTTTCCGTGCGCTTCACATAAATGCTGCAAATTTATGTTTCGCATATTAAGCGAGTGAGGCGTGAGACGGTCTTGTTACCGACGTAAGTATAGAAGTAGAGAGATTCATTGTATGCATTTGGTTTTCTGTTATTAAAGCAATATGCAGAAACATACGAAAAATAAGAATAGTACAGCAGCATTGTATGTATAACTAAAACTGATAATGTCTGAAATCCGTGATTTCAGAGTACACGATAGAGAAAAAATGGTCATTTCCTTGATCCCCTTTTCGACGACATTTTATTACGTATAAGGTATACGTTGCTCTTCGCTACGCTAACGTGCATTCCAATCGGCCGCCAAACACATACTGGATGCGTTACTACCGCAATAAGATTGCTCCCCAAACCATTATTTTTGTGGGAAATTTGGAAATTTGAACGGTAACATTTTCTCTTGATAGGATTTTTAAATGAGTTGCACCAAGCTGAAAACAACTTTCGTCAAATATAAAAACATCACTAAAATTATCGTCTCGAAATCGTTGGCAACAATCTATTCTTCGTTGCTTTTGTAGAGATGTCATAACAGGGATTTTTTTTGGTTTCCTTGATAAGTAACCTTGTCTTCTCAGTGAAATGCGGACAACTTATTTAACGTTGATTTCCAAATCTGTTAGCCAGTTTTCGAAACGCTAGGCGCGGGTTTTGTCGTCCTAAAGTCACTAAAGCGTTTAGATTGTTTCCGCTAATCTTACGCGGTCTTCCAGAAACTGGTCCATGGCTCATATCTCTCCTATTTTTTATCGTCTTTATTGTCTCATATACTGCACTTTTTCAGTTCAGTCAATTGCCCTATTTTTTAACGTTTTGAACACTTTTTCTATATAAATATTCCACCAACTTTCTTCTTTCTACTTGCGTCATTATTTCACAAATATTAGGCCTGTTGATAATCAACAATATTTAACAGCTGGTGCTGTTATATGATTTTTACCATGGCCTACAGTCGGCACAACCTACTTGATGCATTACTTTTGTCTTAGGATATAACAAAAAAGAAATATATTAAAATTAATAAAAATAATAAATTCCGGCTACTTTCTAGACGGACAATATATGATGAATATGATAAATAAGAAAACAGTTGACTATATCTTAAGAATTTTAAGTATGTAATAGATAAGCGATTTTCGTTGTTTACTTTCAAAACGAGTAAATTGCAACAAAGTCCTAAATTAATCACTCGAGGCTTTCCCATAATGGATCAGTCAAAGTTCGCCTAAACACCAACGACCATTGTCTAGGATTTTTTTAGTTTATAATATAATAATGCGCTACAGCCTAAAAATATAATTCCCAATGTGGAGTTATAAATTATTCACAAGTACTATACATTACTTTGCATTTCTGTTCACAATGGACAGAAATTTAAAATTGATGTGTATTTTTTCTCGTTATCTTTCGGATACTCAATAAATTTTACATCGAAAAATTGAAAAAATAAGCGCTTACGACTTCGTTATCTTATCTAGCCGAACAACTACATATTGAAAAGGTAATGATCAATATAAGTAAACATATTAAATCTTATCTGTATTTTATTGAACTTGATTTTAAATATATACTCAGCACGAATACGTAATTTTTTATTTATTTTAGCTTTCTGAGATCTTGAAAGGATCAAAATTGTAAACCATTAAAGACCTAAATCCCATGAAGAATATAATTCAACCACTCCAGAGCTTATTGCTCTAACAATCTTTGTTATACAAACAATACGGTAATTTCAAACGACAATTACAATAATAAACGATGGTTGGTTACACTACTTCTACGTTTGCGGCACTTAATATAAATGGAGGCTGTAAAATAACTGCGAATGGTCATTACATAGTATGAAATCGGCATCATTATAAAGTGTTTTAATATTAAACCTGCTAAATGTATTGTTCGTTAATAATCCCCAAACGGCCCGTTTCAGAAGATCGGTGCTTCCGAGAAATTCTTGGAATGATAATAAAAGGGACTTTATTGTGGTCGTCGCAATATTTCTACTTTACATAATAATGTATGGCTTTAATCCCTTAGAAAAGAGTGTATGCTTAAGATTTTTCTAATTTCCTGTATTAATAATTGTATACAGTGTGATATAATAGATTTTTATTGTATGACCGAACTTCACTGAACGGCAGTGTACAATCAAACACAAAAGTCTGCATATACCATGGATTATTTTCTCAAATCTCAAATTAAAAATGATAATAAATATCTATCGCATTAATTATATTTCTTTAAGGAACATTCCCAACCTCAAACTTACAATTAGTAGCTACAATTAAGAGTTATCGGTGGGAGTGCATTACTTTTGACCTTTTGGCGAGGGGACGCGTGATTGTAAAAAATATGATAAAATCTTCAGTTTTCAACGGTTTTTTGAAAAAAGGAGGAATTGTTAATTGGTAGGCATAGCAGTGGATATAAATATGCCCCCATCCCGCCCATCCTTATTAATTATTAAATTCCCAAAAGTGCCGGGACGCTGCGGTTGAATGCTGTACTGCGAGACTGCCACGTGACTGAATTAGAGGTTTTACTAATTTCTAAAAGGCATTGTGTCTAAAATTATTTATTTCGAACGAAGGAAGCGAGTTCTATCAGAATATTCGTTTTTCTAATGGAGCCAATGCCACACAGACCATAAAATGCTTCATGATTCTTTAATTTAGTGGTTAAATAATAATAATAATAAATCAGCTCTAGCAGCCTAATTGAAATCCGATGATCCACATGCAGTATTACAGAATACACGTGGAAAACAATATAAAAACTTCGAAACTTCGCTTCCACATATGTATCTATTGATTCTTTTTATAAATTTTCATGGAAAATCGTCGTGCGGACGCTCTGTTTTTAGTTCTTTTTAATTACCCGATTGACATGAAACGAATTTTATGTGAAACTGTCGCAATTTTCTCTACCTATAGTTCCTGCCCTCCCGTAATTAATTGCGCTCGTATTCAGTGGGTGTAGAGATTCTTATGTTCTTTTTCCCCCATTAAGAGGTATATTTGTATTGTATGAATTGCTAGAATAAACCATTTGCTATTATTATTATTCACATGTACCTTTTCGGAAATTACTTGAAACTAACATATTTCATTAATAAAATTTAAACTGTATCAGTTAAATGGTATCTTTATACGTTATTCTTCACAAGATTTAAAAGAGCACCATATGACCATTATATACACCCTAACAATGATTTTTGATTGTTTGTTCTATCAACAGTGCTCGTTTAACCACATTTACTTCCAATCAACCTTCCATATTAGTCTCATACGTTGATGGAAAAGTACTTTAGCTCTATTATATTTATTCTAGCAGAGCATGGCAGGAATGATGTATTGGTGACAAGATTAGTTAACAACTTTCCCAATTATTGTATATTTTTCTTTTATTTTGTTTTGTTTTAATAAGTCAACATCCTGTGTCTGTTATAGCATCAGCTAGTCCCTATTATTTGTTTCTGAAAATAATTATATAATAGCTGAATGTAGGCTTTCACAGCAGTTATCTACTCTAGAATAATCTCCCGTGTTAAAATCAGTGATTTCCTTGGATTTTTCGACATAATTAAATTTCTCAAAAATTTAATTATTTTGTAAAATAACCAAGGAAATGGATTTTCACATTTTCCTTACTAAAGACAACATAGTGAAACGTGTACCACCGCCACCGCAATAGATATCGTTTTAGGCCGGTCGAAGCGAAGAGGTAAGCACTGCAGAAAGGAGCTGTCATAGCCCCGATTGCAGGCCGCTACGCCATTCCGTGAAGATGTAGAAATTAGAACCAAAAGAAACTATTTAAAAAGATACCCAACACAATTTGTTATAGGTAAACTTATACAGAGACATCCTGTATAATGTCATTTAAATTTAAGTTATCAAAATTATATAAAACAGCCAAAGACAATGAGAGTGGACGTTGATAAAGTAGTGTATAAGAATTTAGTAACTGTAGTTTTAGAATAGATTAAGTTAAATGTATGATAATCACCGATAAAACTGCCAAACCTAAATATCCTAAAATCCCAAAATTCCGAGATATTAAAAAGAAACGTGAAAAACCCGATTGGCCCCCTAAACAGCATGTATTTTTGGTACTCTGTTACTCTATGAAGTTTTATCCACATCGTAATTTTCATTGTCGATATTCTCTTGTGAGAGTTACTCTCATTCATTATCGAAAATTTTGTTCCATTTATTTTATTGTTTCGTCCATTATTTACTGAAATTTTAAATTTGGGGGCCAAAATTGTTAGACGTTATCTATATGAACCGAATTAGGAAGAGAAATTTACAAGAAAAATTTGTCAGGTACATCTAGTACTAGCAACGGAGAGAGAAATACAGAATAGTTAGCTACACAGCTAGTTCCCGACCATAAGTTAAGCTTTATATAATATCCGCTTCTACTGCATGAATTAGCAGAACGTAATTCAGATCGATGAAATAAAAATGACAAAACTCTTGAGCAAAAGTTACTTATTCCATCCTCATGTGTACAACTAACGTTTCAATGAAACTGTTCAAATTACTTGTTAGTTTATTTTATTCTAAGTTGGCTGCATAATGTCAGGTCGGCAAGTGCCTGTACAATTGTATTTATTTTAGGGAAAAAGGTTGTTGTTGTGGTTGTTCACCGCGCAGTACAACAGTACGCAACCTAACCTCAATTGTGTGCATCTAAAGTTGTGAATATAACAAATCAATAAAAAAACAAATGTAAAAAAAAGGGAGAAAAAATACAGTACATTCTGTCACAACAGAAACTATCATCCTTTTTCAAGGCAATGTTTAGATTATTTTGGAAAACGGATGTGGTTGCGTGATTTTAACAATTTTAAGGACATTCTGTTCCATTGCGCGATGTTCCTCGTAGTTTTTCGTTCATATTTCTGCAGAGTATCTCCAAACTCGATCATAGTTGTTATCCGGAATTCGTATGAAGGACATCAAACAGTGGGACAAATATCTTTAAAATTGTTAAAATCACGCAACCTCATAGTCACTATCATATTGTTGTGTTTAGCATTATTTTTGTCAGGAGGAGTTTATGAGTTTGTCTCTTTTTCATCCTTGAACCTCACAGCATCTAGTTGGTTAATTAAATGTTTTTTTTGACATCCTTTTCTGGACTACAACCATGACCCTATTTGGAGATGTTAAGTAGACATATGGAGGAAAACCTACAAAGAACATCAGGAGGTGGGGCAAAACATCTTTAAAATTTTGAAAAGCAGCTAACCACATATAATGTAAAAGTAGCCATGAAAAAGAAGAATTTTGCAATTTTTTTTTATAGTTGAAAAATCTACTTAATTAAATAATAAAAACAAAGATTAGCGATTCCTAAAAGTACTCAATACCAGAGTCTACTCAGAATAGACAATACCAGGTATTGTCTAGGGCCAATCATTTTAATTAATAAAAGGTATATAGCAATATGTATTAAAAAACACGTAAAAAACATAATTACAATAAATTTTATCAAGATGGTGAAAAAAATTACTAATTCACTTTTATCTCCTAGGTTTTATTTTTTTTCAGTGTAGAACCTCTCTATTTAGAAAAAAAAGTTGTATATTTAGATAGTGTTAAGTAATACTATGACAAAAAGAAACATTTCTTCCGTCCATCAATAAATATCTTTTGGACCGGTAACAATAAATAGGGAATTATTCCTTACAGGTGTAGGATTCTATACGAGTCAATACTCAATTACAAGATAGCACATTCATCAAATACCAATTAATCATGCTTTATCCTTTTCGTATTGATGCACTTTACAAGCGTACAAGAACGCATATCGCAATACCCATTATGCCGCCGTGTATAAGCAATAAAATTCCACGAATGGAAGACAATAATGTAATATTCAAAGGTAAACTTATTTTTCGGTCATGACTTGTACAATATATGTATAAATGTGTATATAAACGCGCACACACACAAACACGAGCTGATGGTACCGGAACATCACGTATTCTACACATTTCCCAGAATGAAAGTAAAATCAATACTTCACCTTCGGCTAGGCTGTTCGATTCCGATTGGTACCAATGTATGTGCATGTGCCTGTATAATACGTTGCGTATATAAATATACTGTGTGATATAGTAGCCGTTTGTGTGTGTGTTGTTGTTGTTGTTGTTATTGTATTGTATATGTAATACCTGTGTGCGTGAGTTAAGGTTATACTGTTTTTGGCACGTGAATTTCAACATCGTTATTATTACATTACCTCCGCCATCGGTCTTTATTGTTACTGACGAAATTCTTGTTTGAGAAGTGAAAATATTTTAAAAAGGAATTTACGCTCGCTTACTTGATTAAGACTTGTTTAACGAAATTAAATGATTGCATAATTGACAATTTTTTTTTAACAAATGCAATTGACTTTTTCATCCCATTCCAAATATCTATAGCGCTTATATCCGTAAATATATAATCAATAGTATTAATTAAAAATAACAAAAATATGAACCAATCGATTATTTTCGATTATTTAAAAAAAAATGGAAAGCCTACAACAGGAAGGGGTTCAAAATCAAAAACACTGATAAATGCACAGTTGTACAGCCTTATTTTATAGAAACTCCTTCATAGCCTATAAAAAGCTATTATTAAGTTGGACCCCAAATCACACATGAAGGCAAGTTTTCATGGTTACCAATATCAGGCAAAAATAAATAGATAATAGATAGAAACTACAACTTTTTATTCTTACTCCTTACGCTTTCCTGCGCCGCGGTTCAGTGATGTATCGTGCCGTTTGTATAATTTCTTAACCCCGAAGGAGATCAGTGAGCTTTGCTTTAAAAAGTCCAGAATTTTCTTCGCAATGGTCTATAAGGTGTAAAGGAGTTCCTCACCGCATCCTCTACATACTGATTCGGGCACGAGTCCCATTTTTTATAGATGCTTGCATTGGATCTGCTCGAGGCAGGAAAGCTTTCGGCTGCATGTTTCCTGGTTCTTCTCTCCAATGCTCTTCATTATGAAAGTGCGCTGCTGCTCTTTTGCCTTTCCATTGCCTCGTATATTGGTATGTGAAGATACCAGTTTTAGTATATTCTTCTCGAATTTATTCATATTCATGCCGTGGAAAATGCAAATTGGTAGCATTAACTACATATTGTATGGGAGTGTAAATTACGATCAAAGAAAATCGATTAAAGCAACCTTCTTTTTATTTTATTTTATATAACAGTGTGAGGCAGAGCCAAAGGTAGTGTAAGGGACATTTCCTCTGGCTTAAGTTAAGCTCCGGTAACTATTTTGCTCTAATAATTTTATATTTGAACTGGAGCACAGTGATTTTTATGTTTGTTCTTGTTTCTAATTTAAATGGTCCTTTCCTACTAAATAAATTTAATAAGTTCCATAGCTGTTATGCATTTTAACAGTGCATCGTGGATATTGTTTTCTAATTTGAATTTTTTGCTAGCAAAAAACAATTAAAACTAAACTACTTAATATAGCAACATTTAGGCAGCACTAACTTCTATCTGGACACTTTTAGTAAGACTAAAACTAAAAGTAAAAGAGTAACGAGAGTTACGATGTTGTTAATCAAAACAAATTCTGCTTTAGTTGGAATATTTTCTAAACAGACTCATCGGATCAAAACAAAGTTTTATTTATTAAATTAGTGAACGAACAAGGATCGAAATATCGATAGGAGACGTATTTCGAAGCGACATCTGTTGGCGTCTTCAAGAATTTTTAAATTGTAACGATTTCAAAGGTTGTATCGCGCCTGGGATTCGATTGTCGATCGTCTACGGTATAAAACACAACGTAGGGAAACGATCAGCATTAGAAAGGGAATTTATGCATACGTAGTCGCGAAAAAGAAGACGCGAATAAAGAAGAAAATGGCATACCAATCAAAATATATGTTCGCATATGCGGTAGACAGAATTCCAACCGCTACCCATTCGTATAACTCTACCGTACATTCGGTATTTATACATCGGATGGGCGCGAAGGGTACGGACGCGTATTCGCCCCCGGTGAGATAGGCAGAAAGAGAGAAGGCGAGTTTTGTGGCGCGCGAGGACATTTTTATGAACGCTTCGGCGCTGAAATATAGCGCTATCAACTTACCTTAACTTTTATGCGTTGAAAACAAAACGGATCGTGTTTCAGTTGATCCCTGCACGGATGTGTACGCCGTCTTACATACGTAGCTGCGATATACAAGTGGTAAGAGAGTTTGTATACGTAAAGATGTGCATACAAGTGTCGGTCAATTCCGAATCGTCGCTGCGCCTTAACTCGCCCAACACTAAAAACGGTTGCTGAGGCCAGAGAAATACTTCGGTATTGTCGAACGGCTTAAGGATAGATGTAGTGGCTGGCATTGTGTCAAAGGCATAACGTCTGTATAAGGAAGTAATAAGCCACTTCTAATAAAGGAATAACGCCTTTTTGACGGCTTTAGGAGTAATTCACGACGGTCAATTCCAATTGTTGCGTACTAAAATAACGAGGCAGTGGCAAAGGAAGTAATATATTGGCGATGAAAGTTTGATTTGGTATAAACTATGAATGGCAATAAAATCCCAATTAACGCTTACAATAATTACAGCATTTTAGTGTTTGTAAAGCAAGGAATGTAATCAAACAGCTTGAATTTATCACTTTAAACTAGTTCTTAAGTTCTATTTTGAAGCAGTTTTGTCGTGATCATTTTACTGGATAAACAACTGCAATGCCTCAAACTGCTTTGTTCAAGTAAGCACGTAAGAAGTTCCGTCGGTGCGATGAATTTCGTAAAAGTTGACCAAAGTCGGTTGTTGTTCCAAAAAAACATTCAGCAACGTGATTGAAGAAGATGACAGAGGAACTCCTAAATCCATATATACAACATGGTAACAATTGATGAAACTTCAATATATTCGTACGAGCCGAAAACTAAGCAACAATCAACTGGTTTGGGTGTTCCCAGATGAACCGAATCCAATAAGAGTTGTTCGTTCCGCACTTCCAATGATTGCTTGTTTCTTTCGTTGTACTAAGCATGTTGCAAGCATTGCTTTGGAGGATCGAAGAAGAGTTAATACTAACCTTAGTGTTGAATAACTTAACTAAAAATGTTTTACTGTCATAGGAAATAATTACCTGTTACCGTTAAAGTGTTAAACGAAACAAATAAGAAGCGTAGCTTTTATTACATTAAATTTTCCTTTCGATTAGAAAAACATATTGCAACAGCATGACGTTTCGAAAAATGCCCCTCTTCCATTGGAAACCAGAATCGAAGCTGTTCTCTAGGAAATAATCTACCATTGTATTCATTTCGCAAAGCGAACGAGTGCATCAACCCCTCGATTCCTTCCTGTTGGCATACGCATTATCCGCACACCTCTATCAGATCCACCCTAGCTCCAGGGGTTACCCTAGCGTTTTAAACGCCAGCAATATATGTACTAGGGTGCAGGTTCCGTTATGTACGAATGTATGTGCGGGTTTCGTGAGTACTACAGGGAAACCCTACCATCTCTCGCCCCTATATCCCGTTTACATAGGCGCTACCTACTGTTATGCTTCGGGGAGGTGTTCCGAAAACCCTCTCACCTGGCAGCGTCGTCGTCGCCATGTTTTCGTGCCGCTACAATGGCCGCCGAGATCCGCGCCTTATCAAGCGATCCCATCTGTGATTACGGCCAGATTAGCGGTTCGGATCCTAACGAACTTCCGCAGATGTCCACCCGGTGTATGTGCGCTTATATATGAGGGAAAAGGGGTCGTTTTCTCTATTTGTTGTACATACACGCACATAACGATGTGCGTGTATGTACATACGATGAATGGATGTATGTATATGAGAAACTACCCTGATATTTTTTAATGCGTGGCGTTGGGCTTTTGTTAATGGCATGTATGTGCATACAAGACATGACCGGCTATGTTTCCTGTCTCTAGTCTAGTCTTGTCACTTGGGGTTAGTAGTAATTAAGATATCAGTCGGTTTGATTAAATGTTTTCATGGATCATTGTGCTGTCACGGCTTTGATGCCATTCTAAGAAAAGTAAAAATATATTTTTTTTCTTTGTTGAATTTTCTTAGGAGAGCGTCTAAATATTTCAAGGATGCATTGGTACTAAAATCTATTTATTTTGCATTTGCGCTCTTCAAATTGGGGGTATACATCTATAATTTGGTGTCCTATTAAGTCCCAGTTGAACGTATTCAACGTCGGTTTCTAAAGCCATATTACCAGCAACAAGTCACAAATTATTAAATGATGATGATCTCTCATAGAGAATTCAACGTATCTACCTTGAATATCATCTTCTTGCTTGATTTCCGATCCTATTTAGAGCTAATTCACTCGTTGAAGTATTTGGTCCAACAATTGTTTCTTTCTTACGATTTTTTCTTGGCAAACTGCCTCTGTTAATGAGTGCCTAATTTTTTCAAAAGTAAACGTCTTTTGTGCAACTTCTTAGAATTATAATTTGGACGTATCTATGTGGGTATGCAACACATACATATTTATATCAGTAAAATCTAGGATATTATAAGGCAGTATTGGTCACCTCTTGGTCCCTTTTTTCCAAGTACACGTACTAGCTAATTTACAACCTCTTTTGTTTTATTTTGATATGATATTATTATCTCAGGTTTCTTGTGGTCCTTGCTTGCAATTTTATGGATGATGGAAGAAATTCTTTTGGAGTAGCTGCTTTATTTTTTTTAAGAGTGCCACCTGAAATTGTTTCTTTCACCAACTAAGACCTACGTCCCCTGATCGATTTTTTGTGGTCAATTTTTAGGTTTTCCGCTACACACTTCTGCATTACAAACGTTTTCACATCCGAAAGTAGCCATAATTTTATTCCACATTTTTAATAGTTTTAACGATATACACTGGCGTTCAGAGAAGTTCGGTCGGTTGGTAAAAAACATGAAAAGGTTACAGAAACAAACGAAACTAAAAACAAAATTTTATTGTATGTACAGGTACAAAAGACAAAAATAAATAAATAAAAAGTTATTCTGGCCTAATATAACATACTGAACATTATATATTTTTTTCATCGAAAAAACCTCCTTCGCTGTTCATCACCGCTCGAAATATTCTAGGCATTCTTTCGATAAGTTTTGTTAAAACGGATTGCGGAATATTAATCCATTCATGTTGCAGAATATTCCGTAAATGTTCTTGTGAAGTTGGGCATATTTTTCGGAACCTCCTGTCCAGTTCATCCCACAACTATCTAGGGTTCAAATCTGGGCTTTGTGGGAGCCATGTCGTTACCTTCAGAGTGTGCTGTTCTTCTTGCTCCTTTAGATAGTTCTGACACACTAACGCAGTGTGTTTTGAGTCGTTGTCATGCATGAATGTAAAGTTACAGCCTATTATACGCAATCCTGATGGCACTGGAGTATTGCAAAATAATTTTCCTTCCTCATTACACGCTGCATTCTGCATAAATCTCCCGTCCCAGCGAAGGAGAAACATCCCCACACTAACACAGAACTACGCCCTTGCTTCATTGTAGGCACAATGCAGTTCGGGATCACTTTTCGGTTTTAGATCTTCGGACATACACTCGTCGATTTTGCCCAAAAACCTCAAACTTTGACTCGTCACTCCAAAGCACGTGTTTCCAATCATCTAACGACCAATCTAGATGAGAACGGGCCCACTGTAGCCGTTTTGCTCTGATGCCCCGACGTAATAAGGGATTTCGAATGGCAATGCGTCCATGAAGGTCCGCTTGTTGAAGTCGACGTTTTACCGTACTCGCCGAAACTTGTTGTTCACGGCCGTGATTGACTTCGGCTGCTATTTGTGGCGCTGTTAATTTTCTATCGCGTTTGCTTAATAATACAATTCTCAAATCTTCAGCTTTTGTTGTTTTCCTAGATGCTCCAGGACGAACACGATTTTCTATAGTTCCAGTTGTCTGATCGCTTTATGATGTCATTTACTGTTGAACTTCTCATATTTATTTTTTCAGCAATTTGTCGCCCCGAATATCCTTCTTCAAACAGCGTAATAATGCGTGAACGGTTTTCTATACTGGTAGGCTTGCCACGTGCCATTTTGAAGTAAATTTTCTTAAAACTTTCGCGCAAAAGCGATAGATGTACACCAGCACACGTTTAACAGTAAAATGAAGCAAATTTATATCCTTACGCCTGTGATAAATAAACAAGAATGATACTGCGGTATATTTCCTAAATGTATTGTTCGTTAATAATCCCGAAACGACCCGTTTCAAAAGATCGATACTTCCGAGAAATTCTTGGAATGATAATAAAAGGGACTTTATTGTGGTCGTCGCAATATTTCTACTTTACATAATAATTTATGGCTTTAACCCCTTAGAAAAGAGTGTATGCTTAATATTTTTCTAATTTTATGTATTAATAATTGTATACAGTGTGATATAATAGATTTTTATTGTATGACCGAACTTCACCGAACGGCAGTGTACAAATCTTTTTTTATAAAAGGACCTCCTCCTACAATCTCTTGTTGATTGCAGATATCTTTCGTCATATTGATCTAGAATTTTTCTTAAAATGCTTGAAGCGAGCGTTTCTTATATCCAACTTTAGCGAATTTGCAATTTTCAATATATTCTCATTGCACACCTGAAATAAGTAAATAATCAAAACAAAACGCAATAGCACTTACCGCTTAAAATTCAAACATGCATGCGCTACCCGAATTTATATCGTAATATAAACGTCTCACTCGACGTGAATTTCAATTCAATTTCAAACGAGATACTAACTCTAATAGGTTTATATTATGTAGGAGTGCAGTGCTAGCTTAAAATACGGAACGATGTCGTGGCGAGCGACACCTAGCGAATAAATTTTATCTAATTTATCGCGCCTTGTCGAGGAATTAAGACGTTTTTCACCTGTAAACGTTCTTTTAATCTAATTATAAGTGCATTTTGAAGCCGTGTTTTATTAGTCAGCCCTGTATTACGTGACAAACGGCTACGCGAGTCTCTTGTTGAATTCGAGGGGAAAGTTTCCCGAATAATCGCGTTCTGTTAACGGTGAAATTATGCAAGATCGATCCTCAGGATGGGGCGGGCGGTTTGAGGAGGATCGTTGTTATTTTGACAGGAATGCGTATAGAATTCTACGCTGTTTTTAGCATGCACGATTGCATCCACCGACTATAGAATTTTGGAAAAATTTGCCCCCTTTTTAAGTATGCCGATATCTCACACATATCAGATGGTGATATTTTTCGTTAGAGCGATTAATTTTAACAACCCTTGAGATAAAGTGGATATAATAAAGATAAATTCTCGAAGGGGAATTAACTTTAATTGCTTTAAATTTAATCCAGCGTGGATTAATAAAGTATATTAGAGATAATCATCGAAATTCAAAGTAGAATCACCTTTGGAAAGGAAAAAAAAAGCGTTATGGAATAAAATCGGCGCAAGAAATTCCGACGTACGAACACGTTTTATCAAAACGTATTACAGGAAACATTAATGTCTTCTTCGAGAAACTAAATATCTCGACGCTAATACATACCGCATTCCAAAATGTCCCCTCGGTTCTTTTAAAGTCACTATTACTTAGAGAAAACTATATTACAACATTAAGTATACGGACGCTATAACCATGCACTTGCACTTGATACAACACATACGCGCCTAAGAAAGAGTCGGTTCATGTTAAACGTTACAGAGAAGCGTATCCATACACACAAATTACCGGAACCTGATACCTCAGAGCAAAAGCTGTTTTGGTTTCCACACGACAGTGCGCTCACTGTTTTTACCAAGTAAGCTATGTGATTTGCTCCATATTTAATACAGTCTTCTCGAAGACATAAACTTTTATATCTATATTTAGTACTGCAGTTTGAATATCGAAAAACAGGCCTATATGGCTTTAAGGTTCGTCGTATCTCTCGTGTATAATTTCCTGTTTTCCTTTCTAGTCATTTTCGAGATTTTAGAATAGACATTATCTACAATGGATTCTGTGTGTTATATAAGTAGTAAAAGTTTACATTAGCAATCATATCAAGTACTGGTTTCCTTCGATCTCGCGTATATTGAGTAAATTACAAGCCATATACATTTTATAGGACGAAGGATCCATTTTAAAAGATATATTGAGAAGAAGGAATTGGTTCATCCAAGAAACTACGAAGTGCTGCACATTTATGTGTTCGTTCAACACATTAGCGAGTTTATCCAACTTCCTATTTTCAAGAATACTTACTTCCTTATGGATACTATTAATTTCTGATTCTACGCTTGCATTTTTTTGCTTTCTAGGTTGGTTTAACATTCGTTTTAAAGCTAATCCAATTAAAAAGATTCAACCAATTTATATGCTTTTGTTTTAAACAATATGGAGTGTAACCAAAAAATAATGCTAAGATAGCTTAGTTTCCTCATGGTATTGATGGAATAATTCGCGGTAAACGCAATAAAGGAGAGAGAAAAAAATACACTAACACACGGACATGTTTCTGCCTTCCCGGCGTCATCAGCGTGGTTTTGAGAGTATTCTTCATATCTCTTCATATCTCTTCATATCTCTTCATATCTTTTCATATCCAGAGATATGAAAAATACTCTCGAAACCACGCTGATGACGCCGGGAAGGCAGAAACATGTCCGTGTGTTAGTGTATTTTTTTCTCTCTCCTTTTATTGCGTTTGCCGTGAATTATTCCATCGATACCACGAGGAAGCTAAGCTATCTTAGCATTATTTTTTGGTTATTGTTTCTAGGCATTTTCTGATGTGTTCTGTTAATATGGAGTGTATTTAACAAACAAAGTTGGTTGAGTCAATAAATTTTTGGGTGACTCAACGAATTCTTTTTCTCAGTGTACGCGTTTGGATTTCTGACAACTTATATTTGTGAATTAATAAAATAAATTAATTAGATCTAGAACTAGAAATTTGATGTCTCGCACTCCAACTTCCAACACAAAGCTTCTGAATTCCATGGAGATGTATTGTGAAGCTCCACACCTTGTAATGTTTCTGGGATCCCAACTATACCCAACTAAGTTTTCAACGTATTAATAACTTCTAGCGAAGTGATCTAACTTAATTTCCAAATTTTGAATTAACCAGAGTAATTGCCTAGTTGCACTATTTGATTGTATTCTGGCCAACCATTTTGAATCATCTTTAACAATTCTTATCCGCTGCTACAGCTTTCAGTAGACTTCTACTTGTTGTTGGTTAAATTAATAATTACAATTTCCTCTCCATCTTCTATGGTGCTTAAACTCAATTGTCAGTGTCGGCTTGATGAGTTTGATGATGGCATTTCTCTGCCTTTCTTATTAAACAACATGTGGAGCATATGTGACACATCGACTAAAATTTTTTGTAATCTTGGAGGGGGCTCATCTTATTCTTTCCATATAATTAGTTACTTCGAAATGTTAAACACCAACCATTGTTCATTTATAAATTCTACAGTACCTCTTTCGAATATAGATGTAATTTTTATTTTTATGTTTTAATTAATGTAAATAATATACAACAAAACAAAAGGTAGCGTAAATAGGTTTAATTCATGGTTGAGATCCCTTTTTACAAAAAAAAAAAAAAAAGAAACGTAAATGTTAAAATATTACCAAAATATGCGTTGATTTTCGATGCAAATTTCACAAAATTTTATCGTTGAATAAAACAAATTTTTATAGCCATTAAATTAATTTATAATATCCCCTAAAATAGAGATAAAGCAGTAATATTTATTACACAAAATCCTATTTCCACGCTATGTAGATTTTACGCTACGTAAAACAACAAATTGACTATTTAGAAAAAAAAAAGAAAATAGGAGCATAGGTTCATATGCACACACACGTATACTTATTAAAACATCATATGCAGCCGTGGTGTTGGTAGTGGTCGCGTATCTGGATAGCCATCGTTATTTTGTTTATAATAGCAAGGTAGCGCGGTCATATTCGCTGTATTCGTGTATGCAGGAAGGAAATGGACGTCGATAGCATCTAATAATCTATTCCCAAATCAACGTGTGCGTGAAAACAAATGAAAACAGAACCATATAATTTTTGAATTGTTATGTTTTGTGAATAGCACACTATATTATAGGCGGTCCTTGTTACTCTGTATTTTTCGCGGGATTGATTGTGGTGTTAATGCTGTTAGATTTTTTTTTTGAAAAGTGGGTTGAATTGTAGGGTTCAGAGGATAAATCACGGAAAATTAATTAAAAATTTTACAATTTTTTACTCTTTTACGATTTCGTGGATTATATATACAGTACGTATTGCAATTATAGTCGCAAATTTAATAGTGTTAAGTTTCAAAGTTATAATAGCGCCAGACTGTGTCGCCAGCTTGATCCAACAAGCTCGTTACTAGGCAACGTAATTATAACAACTACAAAACAGTTGAATTTCAATTCAAAGCGTAAACTATTCTTGTTATTTATTGTTAGTATATACTATGCATTTTACATATTTTCCTTGTTTGTTCCTGTTGTTTTCTCTTATTTTTATTTGTTTTGTTAATTGTTGTTATTTCTTTGCTTTAATTAACAGAAGTTTGTCAGCTTTTAATATGTTTATCTTTCACTTTTTTATATTTGTTAATTTTACAATGGCCTACATGCTTATAAGTTACATTTTAAACGATGACTTTAGCCATAAAGGAAATATGCCTAAATTACGGGGTTTTGCTTGATAAACACTCCATCGATTAAGTGAAAAGTGGCACCAACTTCCTAATGCAATTAATGCACAGCAAAGTTGATCCTCTTCATTGTGTTCCCAAGCAAACTTAATGGTATAATAAAATGATAATGAAGAATTTCACCAATTAACTGATATTAATATTAGTTCTTCTTCCAGCGTCGAGGATGTCGTCGAGTCAAGTTTGCCGGCCGCACTTCCACGCCCCCCTACCTTGGTTATCGGACGGTACGAAGCCGTTGACGCATTCCGGGCCGTGGGTCCCCTTCGGCGGCTCCGATCCGGACAAGTCGCAATCACCGTCGTCCGGGCCAACGCAACCGCACAACCTCTTCTCGTTCCCGCCGACGCCGCCCAAGGATAGCACGCCGGACTCGGTAGCGCCGAACGGCGGCCCCGAATACCAGAGCGCCGTGGCCGCGGCGATGGGCGCCTTCATGCACGAGGGCCCGCAGAGCTGCGCGCTGGACGTGAAACCATCCGCCATGTCCGCGGCGGCGGCGGCCGCGGCCGCGGCTGCCGCGAACAACAAACAACGCGAAGGTAGTGACTATGATGGAGGCTCCTCCGGCATGTTTAATGGTAACTTTGAAAGTTCGTACCACGGGTCCACGTACGGTGGTCACGGTATTCATGGGAACGCTTTTTCGCCGCATCATCAGGCCGCGAAACAGCATTTGGCCGGCGCCGGGCAAGGGGGGCAATCGCCAAATAAACCACGAAACAAGTCGAGAACCAGTGCCGGTAAGATGATGATCATCACAATGATGATGGACATTGTTTTTTTTTTGTTTTGTTTTTGTTGTCCCCTTTTTTACTTATTTTTTATTTAAAATGCAGTACGGTCCATTTATTATGAATCCAGTTTTAATGAAGTTATCTTTGAGAATAACTTAACATCAGTAAACAGTTTTTTTAATAAATATTAATACATTCCACTAGAAGTTTAACTAAAGGAAAGACGCATCATATTTGTTTTAATTTACATAATAAGCAACGTATAAACCATATAATTATTGACAAATCTTTACATTTCTTCTAAATCACCTATTTATCAGCTTGGTATTTTTGATTAAAAAAGTCTTTAAATTTTTAATAATTTGTAATGGCAACTATACCATAGTATGAGAATTTATTCAAGAGCCAAAACCCGATGAAAAAATATTCGATTATGTTATAGAAGCATGAAACAATTGCGTCTAATAAAGCCTTTTCACTTGATATATTATGTTGATAGAAAAAAGTTCTGGAGCAAAGAAAAATCTTCAAGCAGCGTTTCCATCGATGCTGTCTTTCATTAACATTTCTTCATTTATCTAACACACCATTTTGATAAAATAGTTTCTCTTTAACATTAAAATTGACCTTGAACCAAGAATTAAATAAGATAATTTTCTTTTCCTTCAACCCAACTGAGCTGATAAAATTTAGTTGATCATATCAGTCTTGGTTAATATTGTCACACTTGTTCTCAGTAGCGAGGTAGACGATTGGTAAAAAGTACACAACTTATGATGAAATAGGTCGTAATATCAAAACTTTTGCTTACATCACTATCCATAATATAGCCCAACAAACTTTCAAAAATAGCTTCCTTGTGGTATTGATGGAATTATTCACGGCAAACGCAACGCAAGGAGAGAAAAAATACACCACCCACGGACATATTTCTGCATAACCGGCGTCATCAGGGTGGTTCCGAGAGTATTTTTAACTCTACCCTGTGTCGCTCTTGACTCATAGTTTTACTTTGCCCAAATAACTGAAGCCTTGTGAGTATAACAGGCACCCCGTACCATGATTTTAATTGCAATCATTATAATTACCTTAACTAAATGCAAAATATTTCTTATTTAAAGAGGTAAATTATAAATATAAAATTCAAAATTCGGCAATATTGAGAAATTCTTATAAATAGACCTGACTGTATATTAATTTTGTTGAAATACCTTTTTACTTATTATATCCTTTAATGCAAATATCCCTTTTGTTTTTTGTATGCTTTGTTTGCTTGTGTTACAAAGATTTCTGTTCTATATTATTCCCTCTTTATTATTAGCACAGAACAAAGAAAGATATATGTATTCTTATAACGCAGCGTTTCTTTGCATAAAAATGTTAATTAAACGTAAACAGAAACATCGTTAAGGATATTTATGACAATTTTGTGTAATGAATAATAATGAGCGTGTTACCACATTACTTTGCAAATTAGAAACATTTTTTGTTAACTATATAAGCATTTTACTTTATATAGTTATAAATAGAGATATCTTCCGTTTGGTTTCTGAGATTTGATTTAATTTTATCGGCATTTAAAAATGTTTAATAAAACAAAATTATAAAATTAAATTCATTTATTCAATTACATTGTAACAGCTGTGCCAAAAAATCCGCGCATCTTTTGAATTTTTTTCCTCCCCAAAAGAGACATTATTGAAAATACTTCGGAAGAATAGTTATAAGAATATATTAAATCGTATATTTTCAAATTATTTCTATTAATTTCTATTTTCCTTCTATTTTCTTAAATTTTTGCCTTCTTTTCCAATTAACACCTACATTTTTGTTTCCTGTTGCAATTTAATTTCAGTTTTTTTAATTTTTGCGCGATGTCCATATATACTTACTTACTTGGCTATTATTTTTGAGCAGCAAAGCTTTTTTTGAACACACACGCCGGACTTTTGTGTTTTTTTTGGTGTGCCACCACTGCAATCAATTTAACAATCTATTACGTCGTCCAAGCAATGAAAAATTATCTCGATACCCTTGCTTAAAATAGCAAAACGAACGACGCCCGGTGGATATTGCGATTTTCAATTTTTTCCGCGCTTAGCGCCATTGTTCCGTCGGCCGCGCAATCCAGTGCCGTCTCGATCAAACTGCATAATTAACCTTCGACTATTCGTAATGAATATCCGCCTACGTTTCCTATAGCTATCACATTTTTTCTTTCCATTCATTCGTTAGAAATTACAGAAGAGTATTAGTAATCGTTTTGTAATTAAATCCAGCGGGATTGTATTAATTCTATTCGAATCGAAGCAAGCCGTGATCGTCGAATTAAAACAAAGAAAGTACGAAGTATAAATAGAATTAAGTAAGTTGCTGTCCGGAATCAAGAGGTCCGTGATATCCGTGTAAAACGAAACGCCGGAGTATGCCATGCTAGGATGACGATATGGTTAGATCCTCTTTTGTTTCGAGGCGGCCTTCTTCGATCACGTGTGGGAAACTCTTCGTTGCGCTACGCTTTAGTTATAAAAGGGAGGTTGTCCGCTTCTTTCTAATTATAGATCGGGCTTAGTTCGATTGTCTCACACCCGCATAACGAATGAGGTTTTGGGACCAGAATGGAAAACAAAGGATGGGAGTTTGAGTGCGCTTACGCCTTTAAAAAGCGCAAGGTTGTTGTTATACCGTGTACAAAACAAAAAGAGACTCTCCTTTTTTGAGTTAATTAGATCGTAGGGGTAATTAAAGAGAAAGAAAATTATGTTACTTGAATGAGATGCAAAAATTATTTTAGACTTTGAGAAGTATGTAAAATTTCGATGCCATCAATTTTTTTAATTAAATTTGTAGTAATAAAGCCATATAATTATTGGAGGGACAATACTACATGTTGTACAATAAGAAGTTTGACGGAGTTTGAAGGAACTGTAATTTTTCAACTACTTCTTATCCCGGAAAAATACATTTCTAGAAGTGTCAATCATTACTTAACAACAGAACCACTTCAAATTCATATTTGCATCAAATTCGTGTAACATAAGCAATACCTGAACGATTTCTTCGCTTTCACAAAGTGACCAGGTGTCTACGGATTTACCACGCCACGACCACGTCATAAACACTATCCAAACACGCATAATAATAAAAAAAACGAATATCCCGAGAAAAAATCGCTTACTGGATAGGTTCACCAAATAAAGCGGTTAATACATTAGCAACCAATATCCGCTACATTGTCCGGTAATCCTCTTACTTCAAACGTGTATACGTAGGCTTCTCCTCGGGGATTATAAAACGGACCCCGGCCAATAATAACAGTTTCACGGATACTCCGGTATAGTTCCCGATGCTATAATATAACTGCACAATTCTATGCGACCGACGACGGCTTATTCCGATCCAGAATTGCGGCGGTTTTTTGGTTAAATGCTCTCGCAGATCCGTCCATTCACGGTTCAAGTGGATTGCTTGACATTTTTCCGGATCGGTTACGATTGGCCCGAGAATTCCATTCGTACCGCGATGATTCGTTTAATTCCGCTTCGCCTAATCCAATTTGCTTAAAATTGAGTTTGTTTTGTTAAGGTATATGGTAGAAAATTGTTGCGTTTTACACGATAAAAGAGATAATTTGATAATGGGCTCTGGTTTATTGTATAAGTAACGGTTTCTCTCTCATTTAAATTTAGCTAAAATTTCAGGAAGATTATTGTAAGTAATGCATTTTTTGTAGATTTTGTTCCATATTGTATGGTGTATTTGAAATATGATTTTGAAATACTTACAACAAGAGGAGAATAAATTGTTGGTTCATATGCTACAATAGTCTATAGTTAATGTAATTGGTTTTTGAGCTGTAATCCTGCAGAAATTGCATTGGTTTGCCGACGTTTCGCCCTCAATTGCATAAAGCTGAATGCAACATCAAAGGTACAAACCTAGAGATACCTCCATGCAATTTACCCAGTTGCAGCCAATCGAACGAACCATCGAAACCAACCTACAAAGTTGTATGGCCTGCTAAAATTGTGCAAATTAAGGGCCATATTAGTCTTCTAATTATGTCTGCAACGTATGCAACATAGAGATCTTCAAATAGCTTCAATCAACTATCTTGCACAGTGTAGGAAAGGGTGACTGCCGTATCATTCATCAGAAAATATCTCTTTTGCTCAGTGAAGATTGTTCTCCACGTCTGAGAGAGTAATTTGTAAATTGTAGCCCTTTTATAAACACTGAACACAGTCATATTTCGTTGGAATTAAGTTCTTTGGAACAAGTAAAACCTCAGACTAATCTGCCTCAGAAGAAACTTCCAGTTTATCAAGTTATTGTTCAGTGATCTGGTACAACTTTAGTCGAAATCTTTCATTTTTCTCCGCTATTTGTATTTGGAACCAGCTTATCACATGTCTTCTTCATGTTGTTGGGGCTTATTCTATCTTCCAGGAATACAACCTGGATTATGGAAATTTATCTGCCGCATCTACGCGTGTGTTGCTTAAAGGAATCGCTTCTACCGTTGACTGTAATAGGCTTGGTCTTTTTGGTGTCCAATTGCAAACACAGGAGTATCCATATTTATGTAAAAGAACACCTCAAGAAGAAAAAATATTACGTTTACGATAGTATAATGCACTACTACCAATGCCTGTGAAGGTATTGCTAATGGTTCGTTCGATTTCTACCATTTTAGTTTACAAATTGCTAAAAGAAGCTGAAGTTTCGTAAACATCCTCTATTATGATGAAAACACCCTGTAGAATGTTAGAATCCCTTTTTCCTAGAGTATTTTGAACTCTCGCAAACCAAATGTTTAATTCGAATAATTACCTCGTGCGCGTGCCGCTCTGCTTTTGCCTCGAAAGCGGAAAAAAAAAACTAATAGGAAAGAATTAAATTTAAACCATTAACTTTCCCTTAAACAAGGGGCATCACCGCACGATACATCACATCCCATCTACTACGAAAATTCGATCCGTTTTATAACATTTAACTTGCCCATTTCACCCCTAGTTTGCTTTCGAATATGTAACGGGGCCAATCTAGCGTAAAATTGATCGGTTCCGCTTGTTTCTGGGCATCGAAAGGGCGCGGCGGGGGCAGCGGGAACGTTAGAGAAACGGAATAACTCGGGGGCATACGTTTTAAATCGATTTAGTCGCGGTTATCTCCTTTATTTACCGATTAGAGCCCCTTACACGAGCAACTGGTGTTATTTGGATTGTGTCCTTTCTTTACTGCACAACAAGTAAGTTTGGAATGGGTAAAATTGCGAGGAAATCAACAAACAAATAAGAAAAAGAGAAAGAAAACCGTGAATACCGCGAACAGACGTGCGATCTCTGATTTCATGCATGCGAAAGTCCTTGATGATGGTCGTGATGGGGAAACTTGCTGTCACAGTAATTAGACGAAGAGATGATTTAAATAGAGCATGCTGCATGGGTGTATTGGATATGGTTTTTTTGTATATATGCACTTTGGTATTACCTAGTCTAAGTCTCTAAGGTAGTGCGTGTGTCTGTGAGCGATTGTTTTTTTTTTATATCTTTTTTTTAAGTTGTTTGTACAAGGTTTCTGAGACCATTTGGAACCAGGAAACAATCCTACAAATTCGCTGATTTGATCGGTCTCGGAACTCCAATAATAGTTAACGTTAGCAATAATTACTAAAAGAAAGCACTATTTTTAAATATTCTATAAGGCGTTTTCTTTAAGGAAAGCATGTAGTTTACAGTAAATTAAACCCACTCACATTTAATTCACAGCGAATATCATTTCTTAATTACCCACACAAATATGAATTATGTACATGTTTAAACGAGAATTATATTAAGGATTCACCATAAACCATATAATATAGCTGTTAATTTCAGTAGAAATCCTTAACAAACACTAAACTAATTACATTAAAATTAATTTAAAATACATGCAGGAAAGATCTAGATTACGCAAATTTAAATCGATAAAAAGTAACCATTTGCCTTTAACCGTTTTAAAATATTATAATTGCGTTGCGCAAGTGTAGACGTGGAGCCCGCACAAGAAGCTAGTCGGTGGTTTCTTAATTATGATGACATTTGAGAGACAAAATGCTTCTGTGTGTAAGACGACAAAAATCACCTGGTCGCATACGATCCTGCTGGTCGCTATCTACACCGAGTCTGCTTAATTTATTTGGCACTAAAAGCGAAAATATATGTTTGCGCAGTTGAGGTGCTGTTAGGATGCAGAACAAGAAGCTGAGGAGAAAGATTGATTTATACGATGATCTTAGATGTAATTGGTGGAAATGTCCAGACGTTATGGAGTGGTTTCATGTTAGGTGCTGCGAGAGGAATAGGTTTGGAACCAAGAATTGTATTTAGATTTCGTTACCTTCTCTTACACTTGGGGTTTCCCCAAACTAAAGGTATTAATGGTTTTGTTTTGTTGGTGATGTATATTGGTAGGTATTGCTTATTATGGGTGTTAAAAACATGCTGTATTTTGGCTTACTGGATGTATTGCTGTAGTACTAAGAAACCACCGCACATGTTCCTTATACGTATGGCGAAGGGGTTAATGTACAGGGTGATTCCAATTAACCAGCCGCTATTCCTATCATCGTTATTACTGCTTGCGCGAAAGCAGTTAATGGAAAACTAGTAGTTTTTGCTGCTTATTCCCATTAAGGTTTCCAGATGAACCGAATCCAACAAAAGTTGTGCGTAAACGAAGCACTTCCAAGAAAATAGTTGCTTCTTTCTTTCGTTGTACTGAATATGTGGCAAGCATTGCTTTGGAAAATGTTGAATGGTATACAACAATTTGCTTGCCAGAACTCATTAATGAAATCAGGAGAAACAATCGACAACGTCGCATCATTTTCAATCGAGAAAAACATCGTATTCACCCGATTTATCGCCTAACCACTTCTTTTTGTCCACGAATGTTAAACAAACAATGCGTAGATAGTGATTTTTGCCACCTCAAGGAGCTACTGAAGTCTTTAAAAACTTTGTTTTGGGAGATAGAGAGCAAAAAATGTTTCGAGAATTGAGTCAAAGGCAAAAATGGTGAATATTTTGAAAAACAATAATTTTTTTTTCTATCACTATTTTTGTAGAAACTTAACAAGTATCCCTCGTAAAATAGTTGCAATGGATTTTTAAAAATTGGTTCACTGAGAAATAGACATAAATGAAAGGAAACCATTGAAGAAAAACATGAAAAATTAACATATTACATAATACATGGCAACGCTCGTAACAACCTTTAGTCTTCTATATACCAGGTTATTATTTGCATTCAAAATTCAATAAAGGATATTTTAAAATCTTTGATTATAATAATAAATTAGTACGCGTTGCACTGAAGTATTTTGGATAGTAAAAGGAAAAGTCAATATAATCATTTTTTTTTTTCGAAAAAGAAATATCTTTATTGACCAATAATTCAACTTTATTATGAAAAGTAGTTACCCATATAAATTTTATAGCTTTCTCCAATTTTTTACGATCAAATTGTTTACGCCAAATAAAATGTAAAATATTCAGAAGGCTTCCATAATTTATATACCGCAGCTGCGATATATTACACCCCAAACCAAATATGAACCTGATTCCTCCGATGTAATCAACCCAACTCAACGAAACGAAAAATAAAATTACTACAAAACTCGGCTAAGCTGAATAATTGAATATTATTATAATTATATGCTTACATAAAATAGATACAGTAGATATATCCAAATCGCGAGTCGATAGCTCTTAACACACACAGATAAAATGCTAATCTAGAATCTTTCTGCGTTATTGGCTCAATTACTTGTATTTTTCACAGTATAAAATAATTATCTATTTAATAATAATTTATTACGAGTGAAGAGAACCCAACACATCATATATTCTCGACTGATATGCTTAAAAGAAACTCTAGCACCGTTGGCAGCAGCCAGCAGGTAATTATACCTAAATTATTTTTTGATTGATTTAAATCAAACGCTCATAACTCATCTCAATAGCCTGACAGAATGATGCATGGTGATTCGGTGCGTTCTATATGCTATTCTTGTGCACTTATGTGTGTATGTGCGTGGCATGCTCTTCTTTGGCTTCTCCTTATCGACGTAATTATGTTACTTTGTATTAGACAACATATAAGTATTATATACACAGTGTGTTTTGTTGTCTGTTAAAAATTATGCAAAATGGAAATTAAATTTGAACATGTTCTTTTGAGGCGAAAGCCTAAACATTTTAAAATTAATATTAAGATAGCCAATTTTCACAATCTTTGCTTCTGTGATTAGCTCCGTTTAAGTAGTTTATTAATAAAAGACTTTAAAGTAAAACAAAGCTAACTATAATCCAAATTGGTGGTAAATTATTTTTGGAAAAGAAGAACATTTGAAGAAATAAATAGACGAAAAAAATTAATTCTCAAATAATTCCTTTTGATTTCCAAAAAAAAAGAAAACTAAGAGCTGGTGATTGTCATGGAACACCCTGTGTATATCATACCAAATTCACCAACCCCTTTGTATGTTGTACATATACATACATACAGAAACGGGGGTTGTCACCGCACTTCTCAATTCATTCACTAGATCATTATAGTCATTTTCCTATGCGTCGTACAGACCTATTGTATATATAGACATATAGTCGTTTTATATGTGTAGTTGTTGAAGATTTATTTGTCATTATCGTAATCGTTACTTCTGACTTGCTACAGTCGGCAAAAATCCTAACATATGTTTCTTTTTTCCGTTTTTCTCGCCGGTTATAGAGGGTAGGGAGTGCGTCAACTGCGGAGCGACCAGCACCCCCCTTTGGCGCAGGGACGGCACGGGACACTACCTCTGTAATGCTTGCGGACTATACTATAAGATGAACGGGCAAAATAGGCCGCTCATCAAACCCAAAAGAAGACTGGTAAGTAGTTTTATTCTTTATTCATTTTAGATGACTACCTCATAAGAATGTTGTTGAACGAAATTTGTACGGAAAAAGGAGTTTTTGCACTTTCAAAATAAACCGAATAATTATAATTTAATGTAGCAACGCTGTTAAGTTAATGGAACAGTCTCCTCAATTTTGTTTTTTAAAAACAAGTCCGTTAGATAAATAATCCTTCAAAATACATCTTCAGTTCGAAGTAATTGCAATAATTAACGATCTATCAATTTCCTGTCAAGCCGCCGAAAACTAGTAACATATTGGGAAAGGGGAGGGCAGCTTCTAACCGCGCCGCATCGCACGGACAGGTGTCGAATATTATGCAAATATGGCTCGCGTTGTACCCTTCCGAAGCGAACCACCACTGTCTTATTATCTTCTTAAATATTTAAAGCGTAAGTAGCACCTTTCACTTCGAACGATTATTGATGCGTTTCCACCGCGGAATGGAAGGGCCGTAGGCGCTCGACACTACATGCATACGGTATGTTCGGGCCCTTCTACAGCCGTGTACGCGCCTGACGTTGGATAGTCGCCGGCCGAACAGCGGTAAACAGTAAATCTACGCTCGTATGCGAGGGTACCTGTCCCCTCGGACCTCCGAGACGATTTATGTTGCGCCAATAATTTAGCTTTAAGTACGTATTGCGAACTGTTCGGGTACAAACGAAATTCGTGTACCTTCACGTGCGGATCCGGTAAAAATCTAAATAAATCGAATTTTTTTCATTATATTTTCGTTTAAAATCGTAAGCATGGAGCATCAAAACAATTATATAATAAAATAATCCATGCCTTCATATCCCCAAACTGCTTTTGCCATTGTCAGGGGGTATCACTTGGTCGTGAGTTACTATTTCGCCTACGTCCTTGAGGTATCTTAAGATGTTCGCCCTCAGCATTCGTTATGGAGTGAGGAAAATCACGAAATCTCATTCTGAGGGTGGCCTCAAAACGAGATGCAGGGTGACTCACTCACCTTACTCTAAAATGCGCGAATTCATTCAGTTTTGTACTTCACCATGAGTCACCTTGCAAGTCTTCTATAACTTATTTATGAAAACTACGATAAAACTTGAAATAAGGGGAAATGATGGGATGAAGTGAAAATGAGTTCATCTTTCAGATCACCGCGTACCGGTCAAGTCTCTGCCAGTCTGCCAGCTCATGTTAATTTCTAACCAGCACATCACTTCTGGTTCCTTATTTCATTTTTCTAAGAGCAACAAAATCAAATAGACAGCTTTTTATTTTCAAAATCTTTTGCAAATATCGATTCTTGTAGATTTAGTTCAGCAACTTTCGTTGAATGAAAAAAATCCGGTGGGCAATAATGCGAGATTTTACCTTACGTTGAAAATTGAAAGAATTTTTTAAGTCTTTCTGCATTGGTTTATCATCTACACAAAAATTGAACGGAAACTTTATTTTTATCTTTTTTTCATTTTAGGACAACGTAATCGAAATAACTCTTATTCTACTCTAAAAGTACACCTTCTTTTAGGGGAATTTCTCATTTAATTAATTCGCTTTTATTGCATAAACTTGACAATATTTATACAAACATAGCGGTAATATTACTCTACGTCGTATTTTCTTTATGACTGATTTAGAATTTCGTGCACTGTCACAGTTGCAACACAGGTATATCGGCAAATAAATACGCGGCACGTTTCAAAAAGCCTCCGACGCCGTTCGTTTCCATTACATTATTATTTCCTGTTAATATCGTAATTAATTCGCATGAGCGGAGTTAAAATGTTCCGCGGTTGTGAACGATTCAAGCTTGGCGATCGAGCCTAGGCCTCCTATGTAATTTTAATTGCCCGCGGTCATCCACCAACTTTTTCCATGTTCACCTTATTCTTAAAGTGTCAGCCAGAGACGTATATAACTGTTTGGATTACACCGAATTAATTTAATCTATTCGTCTAGTCGACTCTTGTATTGTCGTTCGACTTCGAAAATGAATAATTAAGCTAGTTCTAGTATATAGTACGACACAGTAAAAATCTATACGTGGTACCAAACATTTAATAGACGATTAATATTTTACACAAAGCAGACTCATTGTTTATGAAAAGATTCCATTGGAAACTCTATTTAAGGAGATTTTTAGGGACAAAGTACTGTATTTGGGTTTAGATTGATGCTGTATATTTGATTTGTCTTTCAAATACGAAATTGGGTTCCTTCCAAGTAAATAAACTTTCTGGTTATGTAAAATATTAATTATTCTTATATTATTTTTTTCGGCTGGATTCTAACTGAAACTGAAGGCTGGTTATTTTCTAACGAGCATAGTTTTTATGGTAATGGACAAAAAGTCATTATGTTCTTTTGGACTTTCTGTTGTATTCAGCCTCCAATATCTCTCTTAAGTTTGCAGCTCTAACAAGCTAGCGTATTTGGCTGCCATCTTTTCACTACCTTTTCAAACGGCTAAGTCATGTGTAGTTCCTCGCTAAGGCTAATCTGTTGCAAGAAACCAGTTACTTAATGAGTTGTCAAGAGTAATCAATTTTTATATGTAGGCTATGAGTTTACACCGTATATTTTAGTGAATATGAACTCCCCACGTACTCACGAAGTTTATATCCGTGCCAGCTTCCTTGTTGTTGCCTTTGTATGCATTTTTTCAGTCAATTTCTTATTATTTTCTTAACAATTCATACCGTAACTGGATCAGTTTTACCAGCGCAATCCTCAATAAATGGGGTGGGGTGTTATCATGATAGTAGAGAATTCTTTTCTTCGCTAGATGGGGTCTTTTTCTCTTTATTTCACAATCAAATCGGCCCAATAAATCAGCATGCTACTGCGAATTCCAAAAAATCATCGCCGTAATTTTTTCGGCTGATTTCTTCGCCTTCATTGGTGCACGTTAAGCGGAAAAAGCCCATATTGCCGGCTGGCATTTGGTTTCTGTCTCATCTACAATCACATAACGCCGAGAAACTTACTCGCATTGCACTTAAGTATCTAAATATTGATTTGAAGTTATCATGCGACTCGGTTTTTGATCAATCGTCAGCAAACGTGGTACCTATTGCATACTCAATTATTCGTGAAGCATTTACCATATTAGCAAACTCTCCAATCTTCACCCAGCGGTCTGCTAACACGATATCATGAAAATTAGAAAATTATAGTCACCATAGTTGGATGACCTGGCGCCCTACTTACCACAGACGAATGCTAGGCCACGCTTAAATTCATTAATCTGATGGTGATCATCGAAGGTGCATGAACCTTCTTAATTGCATCTAATTTTTCTTCTTCCATGGTTCTACAAAGACAACAACTTTGATAGGCGTTGACTAAAGGATGGTACCAACAGTCTTTAATGCATATTTTGACATAAAGCGCCGGCTCTCTCCAAATTTTGCAGCTTCTCATACAAGCCTCGTATTTTGTCGTATAGGACCATTAAAATGCTCCGTATTATCACTTTCAAATACATTTGTATATTCACGCAAGTACAGTAACCACCTCGCGTTCAAATCTATTAATTATTGTTCTACATTTACACCTAAACGCGTACAAACACACATATATATCTTGAGCAATAGCACAAGAAACCAGGCCGAGATGATGATAAATAGAGCTACGGTCTGGGTGCACTGTAATATCTGTGCGATTGTAGGCATTTATTTACGTTGCGAATGTTCAGCTTGCTTGCAGGTTTTACATGTGTAGGCATTTAGCAAGTGCTAATATATGATGCAAAAATAAAGAAATGGTTGGTTCTGGGTGTATATTTTACGTTACTGAATGGTTGTGTAGGTTTTATTGACAGATCTCCATCTGCCGATACATTTGGAAAGTAGATGAGGATCTTCGTGATATTTCCTCTTTCGTAAATTTAAGATTTTAATGGGATATTAAAATAATAATTTTATGTCTTGTAGCTGTAATGCATTGTTTGACATTGTTGATATTTGATAACCATACAAATGACATTGCGATTCTCACCCCTACATTATTCAAACGAAACCCTTATTTTCACGATCGAAAACAACAAGAATTTTCATTCGAATTTCGCGGTAGCCGATGGAAACATATTTTCCATAACGTCAATAGTTTATCGACGATAGTAAAATGCTTTTCTTTCCTTTGTTCTACTTTTCCTCCCCTCCGGAATAAAACTACCCCATTCACGACACCATTAAGGACAGGTTGCGTACCCGTATTTTATGAATCGATACTTAAATAGTTTATTGTATCGTAGAACACGGAAATATTCGAGTCACACAATCGTCATTTCAACGCGCGCTTATTTTATTCATCCGATTGGAAGACAAAATCAATAAGTAAGTTGTGGAGGAAAACGAAGTTGAAGGAAGATAGAAACCGAAACTGCGTATACATCCTTTTTGTTTTCGATTCGTCGACAAGGAGCGGATATTATTCGATTTTCGCTGAGAAAATTATCGGGTTAGGATGTGTAATTTGGAAAATCTTATATTAGATTTGCAAATTGGATTAATGTTGACGATGCATTTACAAAATGGGAGTTTAATCGCATTGAGTGGTTTTTAAATATAGCTTCGAAGGGTTGCTGGGGCTAGTTGGTTGTTGAGTATTTAAGATAATATATTAAAAGCTGTACGTTCTAAGGTGTACAAAACCTAAAATATTGGCGTAGTGATAGAAATGCATGCCTGAGTTCTACCTAACTCTTACTTTATAAAAAAAATGAATATACCTGAAAACAAATGAGAATAAACAAAAAAGTGAAGTTTTAAATTTGTTATTGAGGATAGGTCCTCTTCTGTGTTAACCTCTGCAGGCCCGACATTTCTAAAAAATATTTTGTTGCAAATTATATTATTTATTCGGTATCCAATAAAGCCGATATTGAGTATACTGCACTATACAGTATACATGTGGAGATTAAATGCAGTTGATTCCGTAGGTCAATAATATATAGACATACGCACATCTCCAAATTCTATTATAAGACCGTTTACAATCGGTTTGCAGAATTTTGTTGTGGTTGTGCTTCCGTTACTGATGAATGAAGGTCAACCAAGATCGATGCTGTGCTTGTGAACATGCTTGACTTACCATGAAATAGAGGCATCCTTAGACATATCGAAGACTACAGTACATTCAAACAAAGTACAAATTTTTTGGAGGTATCACCATCAGAACGGAAAAAATGTTTCGAGAATTACTTCGAACGCATGCAAAAGCGTATAAATCTTAATAGTAAATTAGCAGCAGAAAAACAAAACGATCTGTATCAAACTTTTTTCCTTTCACTGTTTTTGTAGAAACTTAAAACGCATCTCTCATAACAAATATCTTGTAGTTTGAATATAAATTTAATTTGGCAGTTAATAGTTACATCACTTCCATAATAAAGCCACTCGATGTAAAGCATTTTTTTTTCAGATATGATGGCCTAAATATAGAAAGATATAGATCCAAAAGGAAAGATGAGCATTTTAGAAAAATACGACAAATTACACCAAATGTAAGCCAAAGTAAAACAATCGCTCATTTGCAAAATTTACAGCTGATGCAGTCCTGTTAACCAAGCTGCTTCATTGACCTATTATTGGTATCTACTTCGTTATGTGTTGTAAAGAACATATTATTTAATTTTATTTACATTATGTGTTATAAGGTGAAAAAAATCAGTTGTTGTTGTTACTGGCTGTTATTATCTCGTCCGGTTATTGTTACCAAAGCCTGGTCATTGTTATCAACTGTACTACCGATAGATCTTAATCAAAAATAAATCAAAAAATATTAAAATTATTGAATTGTACAATGTCACTAGTTAAACTAAACATATGGAAAACCACCAATCCAACATTAATAAATGTGTAGATAAAATAATTACGACACAAGAAAACAAACATTTTAATATGAATCCCCCTCCCCCCAAAAAAAAGAAAAAAAATACTGTATTACAAAATTAATCTTTGGGATATGTTCATGAGATCCCGATGGTAAACATACTACCCAGTTGCGATCAAGTAGCTTCTGCACCTAAAGAAAGTAATTTATTATTAATTTTATTTATACCTTCAATTAATTTTAATTAATAACTATCATTTCCAAATTATAAATTGAATATTTTCTACATATTTATTTTTTGCCGGCTTTTTTTATTATTAATCCATTTAACACCTATTTCAATACAATTAGTAGCCCACTAATATCAATTTGTATCTGTATACATACATATAATACGTTAAATGTAAATGATGCAATTCATGTGGGCTGGGTTCACATCTCGGTCACTGTTGTTGTTGATATAACCTAATTTTTTCCACGTCAATCGCCCGGTGTGTGGTTTTGTTGGAGTGAAATTCGATACCTCGTGAAATAGCGGGGAATAAGAAAAAAATCATTTGTCATGGTGCTTTAACAATAGCCCAAAAAAATTGAAAAAGTTAAATGCAGCGACAAAAATTAAAAGGTGAATCGAGAAAAGTACAAAAGAGCTTTTATTCTAAAGTATTGTTGCATATTAAGCTCATAGTAAGTCTCTAAGACAATTATGAATAAAATGAATGTTTAAACTTCTAAGTAAAAACGATGTTTAGAACAACAATATTTTTAAAGGTATAAAAAAGATCTCGAGTATGGTTTTTTTATAAACGTTCAGGAAACCGCTTTAAAACAAAGCGTTTCTTCTTTCCGTTTATAGGAATAAGGAAGAAATAATTTATTTTTTTAGCTTCATCTCATAAATTTGGTTTGATATAAAGCAACTTATAGCTTCCAGGCAACGAATGCAAATAAATCTAAATCAACGATCAATATTATTGTTGGTAAATCGGAGGTAATGAATCAACCTCGGGCGATTTTAAACCGTTTCACAAATGGAACTGAATTGGTTTCGCAAAATATGTATTGGTGTTTATATAAACTTGACATTTATAGTATATTATTTGGAGTATTCAACAACAATAAATGGAATTACAAAAGAAAACCGTTGCATTATTTGCTGGTTTTTCACCCGCTACATGCTGTTTTTAATATTTGGTCTAGCCACTAGTTTGTAGTACATTGCAAAAACTCTGGTTTGCCTCGCAAAATTGACATTGCACTTTAGAACTTATATATGTATGTATGTATATCATTGTTGCTGTCAATTCTAGAACGCATTCTGTTCATAATATTTCGCTTTTATTCTGTATGTTATTAGATCTCGACGACCTTCAATCATGGCCGGCAAATATTCTAGTACGTTGCTACTATTACCTGTTTTAAATGAGCGAAATGAATAGTCAGTGGCGTGCAATGAATTCGGCTTTCTTGAAAGGCGTAGTGTAGAAACTGCCACATTTCAATTCACCCATGAATTGGCAGAATGTCTTGAATCAGGTGTGCTTCTGGATTTGTCCGAGATATTTGACTGCAACTCAGGAACGACTTCCGTTCTATCCTCTGCCCTTATTTCATTGGTATACCATAAGGAAGCATATTGGGTCCCCTTATCTTCATTACATTTATGACCGATTTGGATGTTCCCATCGATAATTCCTTCGTGACAAATTACGCAGAAGGCACTTGTCTCCTGCTAAAAGGTGAACTATTCACACATATTGTTTCAAGCGGTAATTACGTCTTGGGTACAGCGGAAGACTGGCTGGAAAGTAAAGGCCTAGTTTTAAATAGCTGAAAGATAGTAATCTCCTAAATGTAGCAGTACGTACACTGCCGTTCAGAGAAGTTCGGTCGCTTGGTAAAAAACATGAAAAGGTTACAGAAACAAACGAAACTAAAAACAAAATGCAATTTTATTGAATGTACAGGTAAAAAAGATAAAAATAAATAAATAAAAAGTTATTCTGGCCTAATAATAACATACTGAACATTATTTTTTTTTTCATCGAAAAAACCTCCTTTGCTGTTAATCACCGCTCGAACCATTCTAGGCATTCTTTCGATAAGTTTTGTTAAAACGGATTGTGGAATATTAATCCATTCATATTGCAGAATATTCCGTAAATGTTCTTGTGAAGTTGGGCATATTTTTCGGATCCTCCTGTGCAGTTTATCCCACAACAACTCTATAGGGCTCAAATCTGGGCTTTGTGGAGGCCATGTCATTACTTTCAGGGTGTGCTGTTCTTCTTGCTCTTTTAGATAGTTCTTACACACTAACGTAGTGTGTTTTGGGTCGTTGTCATGCATGAATGTAAAGTTACGGCCTATTATACGCAAGCCTGATGGCACTGCATGATTCTGGAGTATTGCAAAATAATTTTCCTTTCTCATTACACCCTGCACTCTGCATAAATCTCCCGTCCCAGCAAAGGAGAAACATCCCCACACTAACACGGAACTACGCCCTTGCTTCACTGTAGGCACAATTCAATTCGGGATCACTTTTCGGTTTTAGATCTTCGGACATAAACTCGTCGATTTTGCCCAAAAACCTCAAACTTTGACTCGTCACTCCAAAGCACGTGTTTCCAATCATCTAACGACCAATCTAGATGAGAACGGGCCCACTGTAGCCGTTTTGCTCTGTTGCCCCGACGTAATAAGGGTTTTCGAATAGCAATGCGTCCATGAAGGTCCGCTTGTTGAAGTCGACGTTGTACCGTACTCGCCGAAACTTGTTCTTCACGGCCGCGATTGACTTCGGCTGCTATTTGTGGCGCTGTTAATTTTCTATTGCGTTTGCTTAATAATACAATTCTCAAATCTTCAGCTTTTGTTGTTTTCCTAGATGCTCCAGGACGAACACGATTTTCTATAGTTCCAGTTGTCCGATATCGTTTTATAACGTCATTTACTGTTGAACTTCTCATATTTATTTTTTCCAACAATTTGTCGCCCCGAATATCCTTCTTCAAACAGCGTAATAATGCGTGAACGTTTTTCTACACTAGTAGGCTTGCCACGTGCCATTTTGAAGTAAATTTTCTTAAAACTTTCGCGCAAAAACGATAGATGCACACCAACACATGCCGTTTCTTTTTTTTTATTATCAATCAGTTTAATAACATTTGGTCAAGTTATTTTCATGTATTTGTGTATTAGGATGCCAGAACGTGAGATCTTCGCCTCTAATCGAGCAATAATTACTGCTTTATATGATGCTAGGCACTCCTAGACCATCTATGTGCGAACAATACACAGATATCAAACTCACTTCATAGTGGACATCCTCAAGTGTCTAATGAAAGGGAGGATCAATAATTTGAAGACGACTCAATCATTCTAATGTATAGGTTAGAGGACCTTTACGAATTCTCACTTTATTTCTACGTCACGTTGATGTGGAGAAGACGTATTTGGCTGAGTGGTTTATTTTCAAAGGCAAATTCGAATATGTAGTATTAAAATTTTATTTTAAGGCCAAGTTGCGTTTTGTTGTATGACGAACTAACATGGAGAAGTCGCGTAAAAATAAACTTTCGAAGTTATATTTATTATTCCATCCTTTTATCATTTGTAAAACGCTAATGGAGTATTAATTATCTTTTAAGTAGAAACAAATTTTATAAATACCATCGTTACCTTTAACGTATCAACCTACGCCACTGCTAAATGCGTGCAAACTACGCCAGACGAGTTTTTAAATTCATCTATTCAAAATATGCGTGAGCATATCCAAATAACCATATCCAACGACACACACAATAGTCTTGAACTATTTTTTCTCTCGTCCGTTGTTA
This sequence comes from Marronus borbonicus, assembly GCA_902655005.2. Taxonomy (NCBI): domain Eukaryota; kingdom Metazoa; phylum Arthropoda; class Insecta; order Coleoptera; family Scarabaeidae; genus Marronus; species Marronus borbonicus. The sequence goes on from LR737386.1 coordinate 2,437,431, forward strand.
CCATTAGATAGCCACACTTCCATATAGACCACTTTCTCTTTTTTTTTTTTCGAACCGCAAAACAATTAAAAAACGCGCTGCGTTTTTACCTTCGGAGTACGTTTAACCTTCTTTAACTAACAGCGTTTCTTTCTTTAATTTTAATTAGATAATTAATTAGAAAATGAATGGACGTCGATGTCGAAGCGTAAAACGAACGGGAGCAAAAAAAAATAAGCCGAAACTTTATTATGATAGCAGCAATATAATAATGGAAATTTTAATAAGACGGCTACTTAATCTAGAGTGTATGATTATGTTATTTAATGGTTCTTGGACGGAAGAAGTTTTCTTATTAATATTAATTTGAATAAACGAACCATTTGCATTTATAAATGTGCGTTACTGATGTAATAATAATAATCGTAACTTCATTCATTTTCTTCTTCGTCTTTTGTTAAAGATTCAATTAGAAAATTCGCATTTTAAAATGTGAGGTAAAGTGGCGAGTCTACGAAAAATGTGTTCCTTGTTTATAATTTGGTACAAATTTGCCATTTTTTAAAAGGTGGAATAACATTCTCATTCATAAACATTTTCATATACCGGATGCCCCATTTTAATTTTAACGTAAATGGCGCTGTAATCGGTGAAAATAGGGTAGCTTTTTCTTTTATTACAACTGTACGCTGAAAGGTAAGTAATTTCATCACCATCTACAGCCAGCCGCGTTGCCGGATGCCTTCTGTAAATAATGAGTCCGGTCCCAACAAGGATCTGTGCCCGCACATCACAGCTCACGCATCGAGGAGTAGAGAGTTCACCTACATCCAACCATGAGCCGAGTCAATTCCAGACTGAAACCCAGTTTCCTCATCTTAAAGTTTATGTCGTTACATCAGACCATATCGAAAGTCCTTGTAATATCCAGAAAGACCAGCCCAACGATCTCCTTGCGTTCCAACGCATCGCTAATGACCTCAGAAGGACGGAAAATCAGTCGATAATCCAGCACAAAAGCAAAATTGTTCATCAGAGATATCAAGATGTCTTATAAGAATATGCTCGGTGGCCTTCGACAAAGTAAAAAGGAGAATAATGGAATGAGCATTAAGTCCTTGCCGGGCCTCCAGATCTTAGCTTGGAGCACTGAGTTTATGGCATTCGGCGTGACCCCAATTACAGCAGATACATGGGAAAGGCACTTAAGAGCCCGACTTGTGCCATTATCCAGTTGCGATGTTTTCCTATCTTTTAAGCGTTTATAGTGTGATAGGCATGATGAGCATTCGTGGCGACATCGAGAACCTCGCTCCGCAACGCAGAAACTTTCCCATCCAGAGTCGGTCTTATCTTATCTTTCTCCTGTTAGCAATTCTACAGCTATTGCTGCTGGTCGCAGGTGACTCACCACTTTTGGCTCGTGGATTTCGACAGCAATTAGCGATTTTGCCTTGCCGTTCTCTCTGTGGCTCTCATGTTCTGAATGTAGTTCAGTCACATTTGCATTTCGATTTTGTTTGTGAAACTCACTGCTTTTAACAATGCTTCACTACTTAAATAAATAGCGAGGTATTGATAAATAATTGGTCTCTTGCTTAGGTATTTCTTCAGTACCTCAGTGCAAATGGGGAATAGGTAGAACATTACCCACCAAATTCTTCGATGATTCAAATTCTTACTTCTAATCTGCACTACTTACTGACACGATATATTATTGATTACGATGATTTATGGTATCATTAGCTTAAAAGAGAACCAATCGTAACAGATTATACAAGTTAGCAAGCAAAGCTATATTCAAATTAATGAGATCCTTACGAAAATGAACTAAATACAGTAGTTGGCTGCTTATTTGTGTGTAATTACAAGAATTTCTACCTTCTACTTAAGCAATTAGAGGTTTACGCAAAGTGTAGAAAAGAAAATCATTAGGAACTCATATAATTACGGTCTGCGGGTATTACATCTTTGATCTTGAAGATCTAAGTTCGCTCTTCAAGTAAATTATAATTATATATTACGTTACATACATGAAACTCCATAACTGTTTAGAACTTTAGAATAAAGGGATCTTTTAAAGGTTTCAAATAAGGTTCTTTATTCCTAGTTTATTCCATTTTAATATTTATATTCCATATTATTCCAGTTTAATCCTATATTAACAAGAGATGTAAGTATACTTAACTCCATCGCATGTATGTAAATTGCTACTTACAGAAGATAAACAGTGCAAAATTAGTGTTATATTAGCTCATCGTTTATCGCTATTGCCCATGAATACCGAGTTATTTTCCATGGAGCAAAAACGAAGATCAAAAACGAAAGTGAAGAACCAATATTTCTTTAAGGAAAAACTAGATCCGCTTCAACCGTCCATCTGTACGTTAAGTTAAGAAGTATGCTGTTACAAGAAAGTAAGCTGCCCCGGTAAATGCTATATAATTTATATCAGAATCTAAACGTACAATTTACATCATGCAGGAACTGAATTTATAGCCGCTTTTATGTAATAATACCAATAACAATAACATAAATCTTAGCCGTGTGTACGAAATCAAAAAAGAGCACGACGCTAGCGCTCTTGCTTTAATATTAGTACATGCTAGCATAGATAGGAGTTTAGTTTATGTGAAATCGTAAAGCTTTGGTGTTTATAACCATTAATGTATTAATTTAGAACTGGAATTACTCGAAGTTCAGGTTTGCCTGCTTAAAAACGACGAAGAACACTTTAAAGATTGTAATAGCTCTCTTAGAAGTTTGTATGTTATGCATGTATAATATGTAGGTGTAAATTTATTCAGAATTTACAGTTTACCGTTTAATGGCTCTACTTTAGTTACTACTGTAGTAATAAGCGTACAAACTTGATCAAATCTATTGAATCTTGAGCAAAATTTACATTGCATTGTAAAAATTTATTGTAATGATGTTTATCCAGGTTGGAAAAGGTTTCTAGTTGACGTGTTTACATGTTTCGTTGCTTTTAATTGCGAGGCGACCTCTTCCCTTCAATTTTCCCCATGTTGGTTTTTTTTTATGATAACCAACATAGCTACCAGGACATATTCACATCGTGCCCATGAAATCACAAGGAATTTCCAAAGGTTTTCATTGTCATTTGGTTTAATCCATACAGTAACCTATGGAGCTATCAAGAAAAGATAAGCAAACCTTTCGACAATTCGCCCATTTCTCGAGAATAACTTTAAAATTAAATATTATTATGGGATCTTCATCGGAAACAATTTAATATTATATTCAGCTAATCAGTTGATTTTCGCCTCTGCCATGGTTCACGCGCTGAGTTACCGTGGTCAACTGTTTCCCGTTCAATTAGTTTCGCCTCTGGCGTGGTTTACACATTGAGTTACCGTGCTAACTCCCTCTCCCTCTCCCGAAGAAGCCCCACATGATTGTAGGCAAAGTTTTCGTTTAACCATGACATGGCCCGAACCCGAAACACGTTTAGTTTTAATTGGCTCTGGTCGTGGAAGGTTAGGTTATTATTTCAGGTTGTAAAACAATGAGTTCTTGCAACATAGCAAAATTTGAGTTAAAAAATTGTCGAAATTACAACATATCGCTTTTGTATCCGGCAATGTTTAGTGCTATTTCCATTTTTTGAGCAAATGTTCGATCTTCAGATGATGCACGTTATCAATGGACAAAATCTCTTTTAAAATTCATGATTTTAATCAATTTAATTTCAAATTTATGTTTACCTCTGAAAAATACATACACCAAAGTATACCATATATGTATGTGCTGTATCTAATCCGGTTCGATTTTAATCCACATCGGACAAAACGTACTAAATTACATAATTACCATTGTTTCCCGTCGAAGCCGAAATGAACGAATCTCGCAGGTATTTGGAACAATTGAAACGCGACTATAAATTTTACAAAATCTAGCCGCGGGCGTCCCAACGAACGGCATTTTCTGAATCCATTGTCGAAGAACGTGCGGACTCTCCAACCGCGAAAGATGACCGCGGAATAGAGAGAGACAAAAATAGACGCTGTAGGCGTACGCCGTGTGTATCTTCCGAAGCAAGAAAATCAAAGCAGCCTTAAGAGTAGTGAAAAAAAAAAGAAGACGACGAGATTTAATCGATTGTGCAGGAAGATTGTAATAAATAGGTATAAAACAAGTATTAATTACCTTATTATCTTTATCGAAACTGTGTCAAATAGTTCTACTAAATCGCTTTTTTTACGCTACGTTTTAATTTGGACTTGATTAGTCGAGATTATACGCGTTTTATACCGATATGTATGGTACAGGTGGTTGTGTATGTGGAGTCGTTTTTTTCGGTCTTTGTTGAAATGCGGAAGTTATTTTTACATTAACACTTGACTAATACGGATTAATTTGATATGCCTTGTGCTTTTTTATAAATACCTATAACGCTGTTGCTTAAACATACGCAAGTTGCTATAAACAATCGTTTTATGTCACATAGAATTTGTCTGTTCTGCCTAATAAGATTTTGGAACCAAGGAAAATGTTACTGCTGCGTCATTTATGGGTAATCTGTATTGCTGTTCAATTTTTGGTCATTGAAGGGCGTCTATGAACGGAAACATTTCGATAACAAATAAAACCCATTGAAAGGATCTTGCTGTTCAGAAGATGCTCGTGTTGCATCATTACATGAAAATGTGATGTAATCAGAAATTTGTGTTAACATATATCACTAATATGCATATCAACTTTATTTTCAAGCCAAAAAAGGTTTTTATTATTATCTCCATAAATAAGAATTCTATCGCCGCTAACCTGCGTCCAAACTGTGAAACTTTACATCATTAATGAAGAGTTGATAACTGGTGAGCAGGAGCACAAATTTTTGCTGTTTTGTGATGTGCTGTTTGTGATGACTCATCACTGACGAGAATTTGAAGAGGTAATTTCTTCGGTCCATACGTGCTCTGTTTTAATTTGTAAGCATGTTGAGGTTTGACACACACACGATTTGCTAATCCATGCTGGATCAAATGAATCCATGCGGGTACGAGGGTAGCCTGAAAAATTTTCCGCTCAATGCAGAAGCAAGTTTTTTTTTTTCCAAAAATTTAGAACAATTTCCCCAGCGATGCTACCATCTCCTCCAATCCGCCCAATTAGCAGTAACATCTTGTTCTGTAAAATGTGCATTTACGAATCTGATGGCTGCCTGATTTGACTAAATCTCCGTTCTCCGAGTGAAATTTTAAGCCTGGAGGAAAAGTCGCTGAGGACCAAATCTGGTGAATAGGGGAAACGGTCTATCAATTCAAACCGCAATTCGTGAATTTTTGGCTAGGCGACTGTTCAAGTGTAAGACGTTGTGTATTGATGGAACAAATCTTTCTTTTTCTTCAATTGCGGCCGTTTTTCTGCGATTTCTGCCTTCAGCTTGTCAAGTAATGATGTATAGCATGGTCTCGTTATTGGTTTTCCTTTTTCAGGATGATCGACTAACATAGCTAACTGTCCCTAAAAACAGTCGACATTACTTTCCTGGGCGATGGAACCATCTCCCTCCCCATTCTTTCGAAGCTAATTCGCCCTTGTCTTGGTTTCACTTACTAATCGACGCCAAAATTCCAACATATTTCACTTAAGCTGCTTCAACAAAGCTTTCATTCGAATCCGTTTTTGGTTCTGAGTGCGCAAGCTCGCCATTCAACGTGCGATTAAAATCTTAAGTGAATATACGACAAACATATTCTTTCGACATACTCACAGCCTCTGTTATCTCTCTAACCGTAATTCCACAGTTATCTAGCACCATTCGGTGAACTTTCTCGATGTTATCTGTAGTGATTGCAGTTTTTGACCGTTCCGAAAAAAATTCATCGTCAACCAAGCTGATACGACCACGTTTAAATTCAGTTGCCCATAATGCCCACTATGGCAAATTATGGCAAATGGTGCCTATGTAAAAAGCGTCCATCTCAGCTTATTGCCTTTTAAATGGAAGAATTTAATTCGATTTTTTTCATTTTTACAGAAACACTGTAAACATTGCGTAAGCTAGGGTAAGAAGGTCGTTTTGCTTTCTGTTATATGGATTATCACATAGCATTAATCATTTTACCTTTGCAATAGAAGGAGAACAAAGTTATGTATAAATAAATATGTTTATGTATCAAATTAATCATTGAAAACTTTTATTTTTTAACAAAAATAATTCCAATGTTATGTATATAGTAACATATATAAAAATATAATTAAACTTTCGTTAGAAATGTATTTCTAAACATGCAACAATAGAATACGCCAGAAGTCTTCTTTCAATGTCGTCTAAACATAAATTAAACCGAATCAGGATAGACTGTTAATATCGACAACGCTGTATATGTACTGTGTACGACATGCATTAAACGTATGTAAATAAAGACAATAAAAGCTCTTATAATACACACACAGTCGTACTTATATAGTTTATAAACGCATAGCGATCTCTCCCTATATGCATTCTAGGCGAGCGTATATAAAGATATAAGCGAACTGTGTTCGGCGAGAGAGTTGCGTGTGGACCTTAGATCTTAGATAACACACAGTAGGATTATTATTAATCATAGCTTCGCCCGGAGCTGCACAACTACTAAACACCTGGGCGCTCTTTCTTTTTCGGTACGAAACGTTCTAGGCGAACGTTTTACGTGCAATAACTATTGTTTTATTTGCGAAGTTTTACGGGGGAAAGGAGGAATTTATATTTCTAACCAAGTTAATGATAATGTTGTACTTTCTCCGTTATTTTGAACGAGCTAGGTTTATGAAATGGGTGTACTGTTGAAATTAACTTCGCAATGTTTGTTAGTTATGTTTTTTGAATCAATTTTGATTGAAACATGTTAACCTAAAAATTAAATAAATGACGAAACATTAGGATTATAACAGGTCGATAACAAAGAACAGGAAGACAAAACTTAATTGCGACCATGAATTGATAGCGCAGTTGTTGAGTACCATTTTATAGAGAAAATTTCACAATCACCATATCAAATAAAACATCGGAATGAAATTTTAGACTTGAAGCACAAATACATATTCATAACAAACAGACGGATCTTTACAACCTTATTCTTGTCCGTCCGTCGTCCCAAAGGGAAGTTAATTTTAAAAACATATTTCGAGCATCAGAAGCCAAATGCTAACGGCAACGTATGGCCGTATGTAAGTGGAGAGATGCGTTTGAATGATAAGTGCACGGGCAGCGAGCAAAAGCTTCTGCTGAGCGCGTGAACCTCGGGTTATGCGCCCATTGTGTCTGAAATGCGACCGATAAGCATCGCCCGGCTCTCCGCGTATGTAGCTTTCCTTGTCCCTCGCCCGGTTCGGGCCGGTAGATAACGAAGCGCGTTATTTCACAATGCGGGCGAAAGATGGAATTGAAAAATAACAATGCGACCGATGATGGAATGGAATGGTAAAATATGATGGAAAATAATAATAATAATCGTAAAAAGGTATACGGGAGAAGACAAAACAGAGACAAATAACGTTGGACGAGATGAGTAATAGGCGTATTGTGAAGAGTAACATGGGGAACATCCTGAACATGCGCAATTGTCTTCAATCTGTACGCTTAGAGAAATACCAACTAGGAGTTTGTTGAGTTTTGTTAGAAGAAGTTGTAAGTTAAAACTTTAAAAGGTTTACATCATAATCAATAAGAGGGATTTAAAGAACAATTGATATAATTTAAATGTTGTCTATTTGGTGGCAAGCTGTATCGTAAAACCTTTCCATACTATAACTAAAAGGAACTTCATGGGTAACTCTTTTTATTAAAACTCAACAAACATGTGTATTATTTTAATAAAACACTTTATTAAGCTAATGAACATATTCTTTCGCGAATATAATTAAAGAAAAAAATTGCCAAGAAACTCCACACTGTAAATGCTCACAGCAGTCAACAAGGGACGATGACTCTATCAAGATGCACGTTGTCGTTCGCACGTTGGGAAGAAGAGGTATTTTAGAAATTATTGTTCGATAGTTAAAAATAAATTCACGTACAACAACATATGGCCATACAAGGATATTAAGTAGAGAATAAAGTTATATTAAGGTCTTGGAGCTTCTGAAGAAGCTAACAGTGTGATCAAAAAAATGTGAAGTTCAAGAAAATCGCCACATGAAAGAGATTTCAACATTCACCATCGACCTTTACAAGCGATATAGATGAAAAGCGAAGGAAGATTTTAAAGTCAATTAACACCAAACATTTTTTGAAGCCAAGACCAAAACAAAGGACAAAAATCAAAAGTTTGATAAATTTGAGCATTTTTAGGAAATTAAAAACAAATCGAATTGACATTTGAATTTAGCTTTAAGATAGTAAAGACGTAGTTTTTACATTAAAAATACATCCAGATTCTGTACCTGTACACACTGTACCTTACCAACGTAATTTCACCTCTTTTCCAGCCAGTGCATCTCTCGTTTCCACCATCCTGTCTGATTAATGAGAGGGGAACGCTAACCAGAATAACAACGGCTCTAAAAAAGGCGAAATAAAACAAAAGGCTTCGGCTTCCTCTCCGACGGGCGTACATATAAATTATGTGCACAATGCACAACTACCATATAATTGGGATTGTGAGTAATAATAAAATGAATGGCGAATTGCTGGCGTAATAACAACAACGGCAACAGCAAGAACGGTTCGTGTGTAGGTTCGTCGAGAGAACGAAATAAAACCAGGAGAAAAGAAATTGCCGTGAAGAGGAGCTTGTGTGAATGCATAGTGTTCGATTATCTGCTGTGTCGTTAATTTCCCTTTGGTTTTGATTGTTAGAAAATTGTAGACGCATAAAATAAAAACCGCAACAACATCCCGGGAGATATTTTTATGTTATGGTTAATGTTGTGTTCATGCAAGCCTACACTTAGCAATGGATATGAAAACGAAATCTTTAAAATGGCTGCTGAATAAACTATAAGTATAAGTGCGTGAATTGCAAAAACATCTCGCTCGGAATGTTTTCATCTATCCGCGTGTGGTTCTGTAACCTTTTGTGGTAGGTACCGCGAAAACAAAATACTTGATACTGGATTATTAAAACACGTACCATATATCTTACAACTTCGAGTTAAATTTTTACATTTTGGAGGCGATTTCAGTCAGTCTGCCCTATAGTGCGTCGCGTAGATTTAAACAATATAAATGCGTGTATATCTAGGTGCTAAATAAATAGATTATTTTTTGGCACCTAGATGCCCATTTTAAAAAAGCCACTAATACCCAGAAATCCTTATTTTTTGAACAATTGTACTTTAATACTTCTTTGTTAAAATTTAAAGATATTTTTAAAATGGAATATCACATAACAAGGTACTGCTATTAACTTCTTCCAGGTTTCGCTGGGGGTGTCAAAACTTTCGCTCGACGTTTCGCCTTTCATGCTGACGGCTTCTTCAGGATAACTCAACTGATTCTCCGTTGTCCGACATTCTTTCTACATACGCCGTTGGTGCATTCAACCGTGAAGTTTCCGCTCCACTGAGCGCGACAGTTCTGCGTAGTAGACTCTTCCACTCTTCTCTGTTGACGATCTTGTTCTTTTCTATTTCTAGGACTTCTCTGATGTGTCTTTTTCCGCAGTTCTTTTACGTTGCTGAAATCCATTTTATGTCCAGTCTCGTATTTTGCCACCGCTGATTGCTCGATTCGTTTAAATCTTTCGTGTTCCTTGATTCTTACCGCGATAGCTCTTCCTGTTTGTCAGACGTAGCACTGCCCGCATTGATATGTTATCTTGTAGATGATTCTTGTTTACCCTGTCCTTAGCGGTCGGTAGATGCTGCTGGATTGACTTTGCAGTGCCGAAACGTCGTGTTTTCTTAGGATTCGTCCTACTTTTTCGGTGACTCCTGCTACGTATCGTCTCTCTCTATGGTTCTTCTAGTTTTCTCTAGAGGCAGTGGTTCTTCTTATATCAATGTCAATATAATAATTCTTCTCCAGATGTTCTCACTGGCTAGATGTAGCTCATCACTGATGGTTTCGGCTCTGAATAGTAAAGTTTTAATTACCGTCGTCTTCTGCATGGGTGATGGTGAGATCGCACTGTTATAACAAGTTTGACTTTAAAAGCACAGCTTTATTCAAGACCTAATCAAGATGAAAGTAGAACTTCCTGTGAATATGAATTTTTTAATGGCTCAGGAAAGACCGAATATCAACTACGGAATATATGAATATATGTGCAGCATGAAGATTTCCTTTTAGCTGATTTTATCCTCTGTGGGTATTCCTTTTTTTCGATGGCCTACTCCTTGTCTGTGAATAGTTAGTTAAGCACTCGATCGGCTCCGTGTGTGAAGATTGCCCAGCATCCATCCGGGTGGCTAGGATTTCAGTAAAGTATATGGCTAACGGCGCTAAACCGAGGCCAACAATAATAATAATAAGTACAGCTTTGAGAGGCTATGAACTTATGAGACACACTGCAAGTTTTACACGGTTTGTTGTTCCTAGCTTTTTTAATATAAAAATAAATATTCTTTTCAAGTATCCAACTACAAATAATTTAAAGGCAACGCTTTTGTGACAATTGTAATTGCTTCTCGCTATTCCTTTAAATAATAACATTATAATTTCGATGAAAAGGTGTATGCAGATAAGATAGTAAGATTCTATATTTGTTATATTTGCATATTCGAAAAACATAATTGATTAAATTCATTGTTCAGCATTTAATCTCGTCGAATGCGACTCCAAATTAAAGTGACATGTATTAGCAACTGCGTACTTGAAATTTATTTTTATCTATCAATAACGTGAGGATAATTCATAAGCTATGGTGCTGTAATTATACACCATTTATGTTCTAAAATTTATCATTTAAAAAATTATGGCAAGATAATAACAAATTTAATAATGGTGTGCAAATAACTTTGGATGCGGTGTATATAGAGGCAAAATTATATAGAGACTACTCCAACGTGTAATTAAATCTTAAATGGCAAACTAATGATAAATGATTTTGCTATGCTAAATAATTAGTGAGTCATCTTAGAATAAACGAAAAAAAATTAAATAAATAAAATAGCCTGGTTGAATGACTTCCTATATAGCAATATAATATTTTCCAATCGTAACAATTGTTTACTTTAATCCTTTTATCTTCGAGACGAATTTCCATATCATACATATCTAGGTTATGGCTTTAGTTTACGTTTAATTTATGCGTGCATGCATACATAGCAACCGCATGTGTGTGTAATCCTTTGACTTGGTTGGCATCTGCGTATCGGCAATTTCTCTATATATCATTGTAACGTCCGAATGTCCCCTTAAACCTAGGAATTATAAATCATATCTAGATGACTTCGAATATATACGATTGCCTCTGTTGCTTTCTTTTGTCCTTTATAAATGTATTTCATGTTTCATTTTCTTATGAGGTGTTAAATGGGGACGTGTTAAATAATGATTTATGCTGGCAGCTACAGCATTAATTTATATTCAATATCAATTTTGAGCGCTTGTAATTGACGTGAATATAATTATTTAGAATAACTTGTTTAGGATATTTGTCTTTAGTCCATCAAAAGCGTATTGGTGTGCGTCCTTTTAAGAAAAGTCTATTGATAAAAATGCAACATTTAAATGATTACAGGAGTTGCTAGAGAAATTTTCTGGCAGAATTGGGAGGCAGCGCCAATAAAGATATAAGAAATAATATGTTTCATGCTGGTGGCAACAACAATGTTCAATTTTCTCGAATTGTGAATGGGATTTTTATGAAATGGCTGCTCTTTCTGTTTCTTCAACAGTCGATGTCTTAAATGCCCTACAGCGGTTTTCGGCAGCAGTGTGGGATGCTTTAAATAATTCTATTCGTTTTATGGGGGAATTGCAATCAACATCTGCCCGCTTATTTTGGCTATTTATTATTTACACATGCTTCTTAAGCACAATGTACACTGCCGTTCAGTGAAGTTCGGTCATACAATAAAAATCTATTATATCACACTGTATACAATTATTAATACATAACATTAGAGAAATATTAAGCATACACTCTTTTCTAAGGGATTAAAGCCATAAATTATTATGTAAAGTAGAAATATTGCGACAACCACAATAAAGTCCCTTTTATTATCATTCCAAGAATTTCTCGGAAGTACCGATCTTTTGGTGGGTGCCCGGTGCAACAGGGCAAAACGGCTACAGTGGGCCCGTTCTCATCTAGATTGGTCGTTAGATGATTGAAAACACGTGCTTTGGAGTGACGAGTCAAAGTTTGAGGTTTTTGGGCAAAATCGACGAGTTTATGTCCGAAGATCTAAAACCGAAAAGTGATCCCGAATTGCATTATACCTACAGTGAAGCAACGGCGTAGTTCTGTGTTAGTGTGGGGATGCTTCTCCTTTGCTGGGACGGGAGATTTATGCGGAGTGCAGGGTGTAATGAGGAAGGAAAATTATTTTGCAATACTCCAGAATCATGCAGTGCCATCAGGATTGCGTATAATGGGCCGTAACTTTACATTCATGCATGACAACGACTCAAAACACACTGCGTTAGTGTGTAAGAACTATCTAAAGGAGTAAGAAGAACAGCACACCCTGAAAGTAATGACATGGCTCCCACAAAGCCCAGATTTGAACCCTACAGAGTTGTTGTGGGATGAACTGGACAGGAGGATCCGAAAAATATGCCCAACTTCACAAGAACATTTACAGAATATTCTGCAACATGAATGGATTAATACTCCACAATCCATTTTAACAAAACTTATCGAAGGAGTGCCTAGAGTTCGAGCGGTGATTAACAGCAAAGGAGGTTTTTTCGATGAAAAAACAATATAATATTCAATATGTTATATTAGGCCAGAATAACTTTTTATTTATTTATTTTTGTCTTTTTTACCTGTACATAAAATAAAATTGCATTTTGTTTTTAGTTTCGTTTGTTTCCTTCTTGAAGCAATATACTTTAATCGCCCGTAAATAACACATTTATGTACTTATGATTTCATACCACATACAAGTTCTGGAATTTAACGCGTTACATAATGAACATGTAATTAATCGTTACAACAATAATAGAGACATTTAAGCATAACAACCAATATATACGTACGTATAGGTGTATGCCTGGTAAAATTCCAAGGTTATCCTTACTAGTCTAACGCGCAACAACCGTGTAAAGTTACAAACAGAAAGAACAATAATCAGTAGTTATATAGCTAATAAATCATCGCCTGTCAATACTAGATATTATAGAACAAAAGGTGAAAGAAACTATTTGATAATTGAGAGGGTATCGTGAAGGTATTTTGACAGCGTATTAGAAATCTAAATTAGTCAACTTCGTAGATACGCAGAATAGAAAGCAAAAAAATGTCTACATGTAAAATTAATCAATAATCACTACCGTCACCATCTCTTAAAGTTTCCTATCTGTGCCGATAAATATTCTAACATAAATGCCACGCAAATAAGCCTCCACGAATAGGGTCGTACGCCTTCCTTTCTTGCTTTAGAAACCGTAAGGCATCGTCATCAGACGGGCGCATAGTCAGACAGGCTAGACCTTTGGGGATTAGGTTTTGATGCTCACGTCCATTAGAAAATCGAACTTGTAATATCTGAAGCAATTAAAGAGTCATTATCGTGTAGTGGTAAGGCACGCAATGAAATTATGAAAGTGCAGCGTTGTCGTCGTCGATTAGTGAATGTCCACCAGACTGGTAGATGATTATCGACGAGCATCATCTTGTGCAAATAAAAATTGGTAGGCTTCTGTCGAAAGTCGTGCACTCATAAAACCGATGATTAATTTGATTATATCCTGTTGTCATATTAGGGAAGGAGAGAAGTTTGTTAGCTATATTGGATATATGTACAGTGAGTCAAAAAAGAATTTGAAGGAGCTCGTTATAACGTAAAAATATTACTAAATGTTCAATAAATTACACAAAATCGGATTAGAGTTTGTATGCAGAGGAATTGCTGAGAGACAATTTGGAGTCATACGTATTTATCTTTAACGAATATCTTTAGCCAGACAAAGATTATAGGATTCTTTTTTTCGAAAATTGTTTATTCATTTTAAATCAAGCAAATTGCTCACACACATCTCATCTAGTGACTTCAATTTGTCCGCTTATCCGAAGTGAAGGTCCCTCTAGTGGTTGAGAGCTTCGTTTCTAGAACAAGATTCCTTTTTCTGGCTTATTATCTTTAGAGCGTGGCTGGTAGAAAGATATTATCCATCTAGCCAACGACACCTTCTTTTATATTTCATCTTCTCTTCGTAAAACAGTGCAGCATACACATCTATATACATTCGCCCTTGGTCCATGAAAATGTAAGTTACTGCTCTAGCACTTAAAGCGTTTAACATCGAAGAAACGCATCAACATTTCACAGGAAAATCGCTTCAAGACTAGATAAATTTGAAGAAAGTTGACATGAATTAAAGAAAAACATCTGAAATGGTGGTAATATTCAAGGTGTTCCGTTTACAAAACCCTCTCTTCTTGGGTATAATTTTAATTCCTTTTTGAATAATTTTCTTTTCTGAAAACTAACTGAACTGAACTAACTAAAGACTAACGTCACTCTGCATGAAGCAAAATTGTTTTCAAGTCGAGGGCAAGTACTATGAACAATTAGAAGGTACAACAATGGGCAACCCCCTGTCCGCCTTCATAGCCAACTTGTTCATGAGCAAATTTGAGACATGTATGAGAGCGGATGCCGCATATTTTCCTAGAATTTGGCATAGGTACGTAGATGATATTTTCGCGGTTTTTGATACTAAGAAAAGTAATATTCCGGATTTTCTCACGACCCTCAACTCAAAATTTGAAACCATTAAATTCACAGTAGAAGAAGAAACGAACAATCAATTTTCGTTCCTAGATAGTTTAGTGATTAAAAATAATAATAAACTGGAAATTGACATCTATAGAAAGGAAACCAACACTAATAGGTACATTATGAGCGATTCTAACCACTGTGGGCAACACAAAATGGTCGCGATTAGCTTCTTAATTAATAGATTAGTTAAATTCCCTCTAAGTAGAAGTAGATTTAACAGAGAACTTAAATTCATAAAAAACGTAGCTATTTATAACGGTTACTCTTCTATAGAAGTCGATCGCATGCTTAAGAAAGTCCAACATGGGCTTTACGCAAGAAATTCCACGACCTTAACTCCGGTAGAAACTAATAACAAGAAATTCGTGAAATTCCCCTTTCACAGCATATCGAAAGGCGTGAGTAAGGTTTTGAAGAGGCAAGATATGAACGTATGCTTCGGTTCGCGCAACGCACTTAAAAATCTTCTCGGTAATCCTAAAGATAAACCGAAAATGGGAGAAAGGTCGGGTATTTATAAAATTGAATGTAGTCACTGTAATCAAGCCTATATTGGTCAAACGAAAAGAGCGATAGAAACTAGATTCAAAGAACATATAAGAAATTATCGCTGCGGCAGATTGGACGCGTCGAGTGTAGCACAACATATAAATGAAACCGGGCATAGTATTAAATTAGAAGACTTAAAATTGATTAAGAACGTAACGTCGCCGCGAGAATTAGATGTGTACGAGACAGTTTAGATAAAAAGTAATAAAAATCTGATGAACAGAGAAAACGGACCGTTGTCGTACTCTATCCTTTTTGACCTTTTGCAGTAGGCTGGCACTTGTTTATATTTTGGGTTATAAAAGAGATCTTCCCGTCTATCTGGCCGTGTTTTTCGCCTGTCGTAGTTTAAGACGCGTAGAGGGTAGAATAGGCACTTGTAAAACAATATTTCCTCTCGGAAGAAGGGATAGTTCATGCATGTTATTTTTCGCACGTCGTAGCTTCGAGGCGTGCAGGAGGTAGAAATAGGCACTTGTAAAGAATATCTGTTCTAAGAAGTAGGCATAGTACATGTATGTTTAGTTTTAGAAAAAGTTTTTTCTCACATCATTCGGTCACCGGTTGATGATGAGGACCATTCGTGTCCTCGAAACGGCCGTCCCGGACTAATTATTATATTACTATACAATTAATTAAATTTTTGTGGTGCGAAGGGTGCCGATACTTATGTGTTGTTTATTGAAAACTTTCTCTTTAAATTTTGGTCTAAGAAAGAATTGTCTTCTACCCACGAACTAAATGAACACGCTGTATATTAAATACCCAGGAAAGAAAACAGCAAATTATTACCAATAACAACACAATAAAAACCAGGCCACAATGGACAAATTGCTAGGCACGATTTGTCATACCAACAACATCAGTCCTTCGAAAACTTCTGAAGAAGTTGACAGCATATCTCAGGACAGTTAGCTACATTACTGCAACCAACACGACAAAACCCGAAAGGTACCACTTCAGTGGAAACCGTGAATGCCTACACTCAATTAAAACAAGCATAAGAAATGTGGGGACTTTGCCCACAATGTATTACTTCAAACAGTATACCAAAAATGTTAACATTTTCTATCAAAACTCTTCGATAATTAATAGACATTTTTCTATTGTAAACACTATCATAGAACAACAGTACGTTGCAATACCGCACACAGTCACAATGTGTGGCGTATTGGATCCTATGACCTCGCGTTCACAATCACCGACAAAGATAATATTTAGAGCACATATATTAACATACATTAACGATGCCGCCGGGCACGGTTTCGCTTATATTCCGCCAGCATAGGGACTAGAATCGCCCGAACGTTAAAACAAATACAAGACAGCAACGACGGATTCCGTACTTCGTATCCAGGAGAAGCCGGAGGTGGTGGCCTCCGATCAAAGGAAGACGACCGAGTTTATGCGAGAGGCAAAAAAAATAACGAACAGTTTCTTTCTCGGTTAGGTAGAGCTCTTTTTTTTGCTTTCTCACACTGTCTTGTAATATAAAGCATGCTATGCGCATAATATGACGGAATATCTACTTTAGAAATGCTAGGAGCCCTTTCTGAACATGAGAAGTGAACGCTGTTTCTCCTTGTTAATGTTGTGAAGTAAAAAATTTCTTTTGTGGGCGATTGTAGGTGTTTTCGATTCAATTTTCTTTTACCATTTCTGTAATAATTGACTAAAGATAAACAAACAAAGCAAGCCACACTCGGTTATTGTGTTTCTACAGAAAAATCTCTTCGGATTTTGTGCTAAAATGAAGAAATACACCGCTTTACACGAGAATGTTAGACATGGTGAAGCAATGTATTTAGCTCAGTCATGAAGAGACGTAGAACGCGCTTTTAAAATTGAATTCCACATAATTTGACCTGAGCACAGAAAAAACTGGTGGTGTAGGGAAATGCTCAAAAGATCCAACGGCGAAACTTCAAAACCCGTATATAATATTTTAACAGGTGACGAAATTTGGATATATTCATTCGAGCCGGGAACTAAGCAACGATCACCTATTTGGGTGTTCCTAGAAGAACCGAATCCAAGATTCATGACAGAGTTTCAAAAAATTATTGGTTGTTTCTTTCATTGTATTGGAGAATTGAAGAACGGTTAATGGTGAACGATATAAATCAATTTGTTTGCCAGAGGTCACCGATGAGATCAGGAAAAACAATCGACAACGTCGCATCATCCTTCATCGTGACAATGCCTGCTTGCAACCAAAGAATTGATTATTTGAAGGGGATCAGCATCGAGTGCCTCATTGCTCATATTCGCTTGATTTACCACCTAACTACTTATTTTTGTTCCCCGATGTGTTACATATCGTAGAAATTGTTGTGTTGGCTTACCGACGGCGCCGCTAATGTTGCAGCACTCACGTCGGTAGCTTCATTGGTAACATGGTTTTTAGGGCAACTTAAGTGCATAAATGAAGTTAACAAAACTTCAAGGCCATTTGTAAACAAAAACTAATCTGTGTAATAAAAAAAAACAATTGATATAAAATAAAGCGGTATTACCTGTCAATAAACAAAAGTAGAAAAAAACCTATTCAAGCTATTGTTGCTTTCATTACACGCTTGTATAGGTATTTTGACATAACACGACTAGAAACTGGTTAGTTGTGACGTACGTAATTCCAACGAAATTTTCGTGACCATTAATTAGTACATTATTTAGTAACTAACACAGATACCGGGTCCCCTTCCATTATTATCGCGGCTATAAAGCACGCAGGGTGCACTAATACCAACGCCGATGTTTGTACATTGTAGAACATGTATCAAACGTGTTTATGTGGAATACTTTCCGTAGGTTTATTATCGTAGTTGCGCTTGAACATCTATAGGAGTATATATTCTGTGCCCGTACGTTTTGTGCGTACAGAGATGACCTGCGGGCAGTTAATACGACGGGCCGTTCTCATCAATAGAGGTCTATTTCTGGCACACGGTAAATCATAGGCGGCCGGCACCGACCACGCCTTTAATAACTTTCCAAACGGTAATGACAAACGTCCACAATTAATGATCTATTGTAGCCGTGGAAATTGGCAGCTCGAAATTATTTCAAATGTCATTCGATTACGAAACTGCCTCGAGCACGTAGATGTAACACAATCCATCGAGAGCACCGTCCAATTCCAACTATTTTGTGTACATATACAGGGTGTACTTACAATAACATAGGGTTGCAGGAGATTAAAAATAGAGGGATTAAAATTTGCAAATAACTATTATTTTGGTGGTCGTACGGAAAGCTCAAATAAGTGATCTTATTTCTTAGCCAGGAGATATTTCGGAGTATTAGTTTATAATAATTTTAATAATAGTAATAACAATAAGATAAATGGCTCTGTTAAGCCCAATACATATAGAGCACGCGGTATGACGATTACTGATTTTTAAAATTAGAACTAAAATTGGAAAATATGAAGCTCTGCTCTCTAGTATCTGTTGGATAGGGAAGTTTGAAAGGTCTGGGCAGCCTGCACTTTCAAA
The DNA here is from genome assembly GCA_902655005.2 of Marronus borbonicus. NCBI lineage: Eukaryota > Metazoa > Arthropoda > Insecta > Coleoptera > Scarabaeidae > Marronus > Marronus borbonicus. Next base: position 2,456,303 of record LR737386.1, read on the forward strand.
ATTATTTAGTAAGATAGCATGATTGTCCGTATCAGAGGCCTTTGTATAACCTAGCAACGCTAAAATTGTAATAAGGCTCTGATCAGGTGCTAATCCGTCACTTTTATAACTGTGATTTCTTCTAAAGCTGGATCTAGCATTAGTAAATTATTAAATGTTAATGTGGCATTTCAGTTGCTGCTTCATTACTCGCTCTAAAGCATTGGATAATACCGTTAAGTCACTTATTGACCTTATATGCTTTAGGATCTTCACCTTCGAGGAGCATTGCATTACAATAACATGCTTCCACCTACCCGGAAAAACACTAATTATGACAAAATCTAAAAATGTTGCTTTCAATCGGCCGCTATGAGAAGATCTTTGGAGATGGTAGAATGCTATAAAATGATGCAGTAACATTTTCTTTTCTAGAACGACCTTTCTTCAACGAGTCTTCGATCTAAGCGTCCTTAATAACGAAGAGTTTAGATTTTTGAGGGAATAACCCCATTTTATAAATCCCTCTAAATTTTTCGATGATGATTTTCGAACGCACCCTGTATATACGGCATAACCACTTAATCTATCCTTACATTTCTGTTTCTGAAATCGTGTTGGCGTTGGAAACATAAATAACACAGAAATAATCGATTCGATCGATAGTACAGCAAGCAAGCGATGGAAACAAATGAACGCGGAGAGCGAAGAAAACAAATATAATTGACAGCAATTTCTAGCGAAATCGATATGTCAACGTTGCTCGCGAAACAAATGAATTAATGCAAACGTACTTGATAAATAAAAGCGGTGTGGGTGCGTTTTTCAAGGATTTTCGGCCGTCATACGCTTAGGGAATATTAAATAGGGGATTTAGGAGAATTGCTTTTATGTACGCGGGTACGATGAACTGGGAAAGTTTTCTAACTAAGGAAAATTTAGTAAAAGATGTGTTTTCGGTTCAATATTAAGCGATAGCTTGAAAAACTGAAGTTTGGGTTATGCAGAGTGTATCATCACGTTTTGTCCAGATTTGAAGGATATGGATAAAAATATAAACAGTTTAAGACATATCGTCCTTAAACGATTAATTTATCTTTTTTTTTTGTAGTTTTCTAATCATTCTTCACGAATAAAACGATATCAGACGTCGTATACGATAAAACAACGCAAAAACCCTTTCTTTTTGTTACGAAATTCTTTCTGTCTGTTGTACGTTGTACATGGTAAAATTGTCCGTAAAATATAACATAAAAGCACGATGTGCATTTGCGGTTTCATTACCTTACAATAATGGATACTTACACAAAGGTATAGAATGTGGTTATTCTCTTTATTTGATATTTTCTTCAGACGAATTGTAAAAATATGCAATTGTGTCATCGTTCTCGTACGTGATCCATGCACACGCATGTTTTTGTTTCCTGTGATCGTCAAACTTTATATAGAATAGGACGTCCAAACTTCAATATTTGTAACAAATTTCCATTTTCAGGAAGTCTGACCCTGATTTTCTGAGCATAATCGTAAATTATAATTAGTTCCATTAAGGAAATGTTCTGAGGATTTACCGTGAAATAATAAATTAGAAACCATAAAGAAGACGATAAGCTGCGAGTAAAACGCAGAATATTGTTAACATTAGGGCCACCTCCTAACCCTATCGGAGCCTAAGCATCTGGTCGGGCGACAGTAGCAAAGTAGCCGATGACTACAGCAATAATGTCGTACAACTTATGGCTAACCAGACGTTCTTGTTATTTCGTGTATTTATTTGATACACCACATTGCCCCCGTTCCACTGTCCCCTAGAAGTGACAAAGATAGGAACCAAATTTTATGCGACGGTTAAACGCTGTATTACGTATAGACGAGGAGCGACGAAGGGCAATTGTTGTATTCGCCCATGCTCCGCCGAAGTTTCGTGCATTCTTACGAAGATATTATTAACATGTATTTTTTCTTTGGATTCTTTATCTAGCGCTCGCCTGCAACGAAATTTTGAACACTCAATACAGACGCTAACGGTAGCTCCACCGTACCGATATTTAAATGACCAATAAGAAGTTTCTTTTTGTGTGTTGTGGATTTTACAATATTTGCGTATATCATAAGAAATTCAATCGATTTTTAATTGTTAATTAAAATTTCATTGAATATAAATACGAAATATATGAATTTAAACAAAATAGGACAAATAAAATATTTAATTTTCAAGGAAGAGAGGTAAAATATTGGATCTACAAAATAAAAACGAACAATTTGAATAAAACGAGATATACGCGATACACGCGTTCAACCGGATCCCAACCGCTATCGCCAAACCGGCCAAACGCATCCCTCAACGCAATCCATTCCCATAAATTACACAAAAGCACATTTCTCTTCGTACGCCGGCCTATCCACGGTGTTGTTCCGTTCGCAGAATTCCACCCGCCACCGCTGCAGCGAAACGTAAAGTTGTATATAAGTCCAATGTGGTGTCCGATGGGTATAAAGAAAAAGGAAATAAAAAGAACGCGAATCTAACAGAGCGACGATGGTCACAAACAACGCCAGAGACGACAAGAAAGATGAAAGGAAAAACTTCGGACCTCGTACGGTATGGTGTTATGTCGTTTACAAGTACATAAAACAGCCAGTTTTTCCTAAAGCGACGATTGAACGCGCGCAGATCGAAAACGCTATCCACCCGCACGGCTACCACATTCCAACCATCCTGCGCTTCGTGGATGTGGTCGAATGTGCGCGGGTATGCCGATGGTTTTGGTATCTACGTTTGGTGTTGCGGTTCCCACACATTGCATGTATGTAGTACGTGGTAAATCGCATAAGTTTACGTAGGTAACGTGTTTTCTTAAATGGGAAACGATTATACTACTCCAAATTCTTTCGTTTTGTCCCCGATTCATAGACTTCACCAAAACCTTTGTAACACCAACATTTTCTGCATTTCAAACGCTTCTTTATACAGAACATCTACCAAAGATTTTTACCTTATTTAAAGACGTAACAACATTAATTTACTTCTTCTTAGACTGGACTTCTACGTGTCACTTGCCTATTTTCCCGGGTTGTTCTTTTCATTAATTTGCTTTTGGTTGATCATTTCAGGTTTTAGATAGATCCCTTCGGACTAGTTTCATATCTATTGTTGGCATATGTGTGAAGACCAAATTAAAAATGAATTTTCTTCCCAAAATTTAATTTTTCTCGTATTACAAACAAAATTTGCAACGTTCACTATAAAATCCAAAGATTACAGAATCTAGACGTAACTTTACACCAAACTGTCTCCACGCACTCCATCCGACGTTTTAACATCCTCCAAAAGCAATCCATCCCGGTCCTTTCCTCTACAACTTAATAATACGAGCATATTAGGCTGCAAACTCTCGCCATCCGCCACTAAAATAACTCTTCGTCAACTTCAGCGGCAATATCGTAGGTAATAGCGTCACGATCCCTATCTCTATGATAATATTTGCTTAGCTCGACGTAGCAGCATATGTTAGACGACGGCGGGTTGTTGAGGTGTTGGGCGGCCGCCACCCCCTTCGGGATTGAGTCGTCTGCGTCGCGACGACGTGGTGAGAAAGTTGAGACGACGCGCGTCGTCGACGCCATGCTTGAATCATGGCGTCGATGCGTGGGAACATGGTGGTGGTGGTGGAGGGCGACGCTTCAAAAGTCGATACTACCGCGGGCGTATAGTGGTTGCTAGGTGCACTCGTGTGCGAAGGGTGCGAAGTCCTGCCCCTAGGGTGAAAGCGCGCATGAACCTCGGGTTTGTATCTTGTTGTATGGACGTATTTCGTAGTGTTGTGTCTCCCATTTACACGCTGTTTCTTAAAATTAAGTGAGGATTTTTCGAGAAAAGTGCGTTTAAGTCTTGTAATTACACAACGGAATGTTATGCATACTTGGAGATGTTATTACTTTTTTTTTTGGAGTGTAATATAAGGCCATTCTTTGCTTAAAATTGGAATTATCTTTCTAAACAAGTTGTATAATTTCGAGAACTGAATATTAAATACAACATTTTTCACATTATCAATCGATATTTTATACAAGTCTAAAATTATTTGGCAAAATTTTTCACTTAATTTGAAATATTCCACAGGCTTTGAAGAAGGTCATAGATCAATGGTACCTGATTCCAGGTTGATACAGGGTGAGTCGGGAGGAACGGACTAAGCTCCAAGAGAGCATTGTACAACGTTCTTTTAATAAATGTCCAAAAATACTGCTATTGACGTCTGAACGTTCTATGCTTCGAAGGGCACCTGTTGCTCTCCTAACTGCTCCATTTCTTTCTTTAATATCGGCTGCAGCGTTTAATACGTCGAATTAGTGCATCCCCAATGTCGACTTTTATCTTGCAAACATTTCTGAACCCGTCTCATAAATGTGGTGCGAAGTCTGGAGATCTTGAAGGTCAACTAACCACCGCGACCAATCCAAACGACGAAACCTATCATCCTAATAATGTAGCTTGACCAGACGAGCGAAATGTGCAGAAGCTCCGTCATGCTGATAATTATTGATTAAACTGCGGACAATTGTATTTAAAGTAAAGAAGTTGGTAACCACTTCCGGTTCAACCGGTGCTTCATAGACGAATATATTTTATTAATCAATTAATAGCAGTTTTTAATTAATTAAATTATTAAAAAAATTATTAAAAAATTAATTTAATTAATTAATTAAAAGCAGTTTTAAGCAAAATAACAATGTTCTTTGCTAATACAAATAAATTCCAAGACGACCTCTTGAGAATAGGCGTTTATGTAAATCTTACATTACCACCGCCGGATAATAAAGTCCGCAACCGAATTTCAATAAAATCAACGGAGCATTTTTCTCGTTTCGCCCGCTAATATATGCGCGAGGGCGACAATTTATATGCCCGCGCCTTTTTGAATGGTCCCCCCGTCGGTACGTGGATGATACAGAGAGAAGATGAAAAGGAAAAAAGTGAACAGAAAGAGGAATACCCAACAACAACGGGGACAATCGCGCAGCTGGTTTCAGGGACCACCACAGGTGACAATTTATAATTTTATGAAGCTGCAACCGTATACACACACGTACGAGACGCCAGAGTTTCGTGCATGTACAAGCGAGTGGTGCTGTGTGTGTCTGTGAGCGCATTTTGTTGGCCATTGTGAACCAACAAGGCCTCTTATGAAGTTATTAATGCTTGATGGTATTATTTACTCTTTATAAATGTTGGTAGACTGTGACACGGTGACAAAAAAAAATAAATGCGGAGAAAAGGAGACGGAAGAGGTACTTCTGGTGGTGTGTATAAGAAAGGGTAAAGAGAAAGATCTGTTAGGGTATAGTAAATTTAAAAAGAAGTTTTGTTTTTGTGGTTTTATTTGAAATAGTCTATAGTCTAATAGAATGCTAAAATCCGGAAATGGAGTAGCTTTCTTTAAAATATTTCCCGAACATGGCTTCTAGCATAAACTAACTTCTTTCAAAAACGATACAATATAAAAATTAAGCATTATTTCTTCGTTTTCATCCTTTTAGCTCCAATTTCACTTCATCCTCTCCTTTGATGGGATACCGAATTTTCTTCCATATTTTCCTACGTCTGCCTCAATTGTCTAATTCTTCTGGCAACACTTTCCTGGTGTTACCTTAACAAATGCGGGAAAAGCTTTCAAATACTATCTATGAGTTAAACTAATAAAATTGGCTTACAATCAGCATCTGGCAAAATTAATAAAAATTGTTCTACAAACTGGATAGGGTACGCGTAATTTTGATTTGGAAATTGGGTGAGTTGTGTTTCATAAATGAGCTATTGAGATCTAATTTGTTCAGTTGTTGAGTGAAGTTTTTGTACTTCTATTTTTAAAGTTTAGTCATTTTCATCCAGATGATCACAAAAAAAACATTAAAGAATTTAAAGAAATTGTTGGATTAAGTTTCCAAATAAAATTGAAAACTAGTTAATCTACTTTAGTTATTTAAGGTTGCCGAGGCAGTAGCGAGTAAAACAAGAAGTAAAACGATTAAGTATATTTCTTAATAAAATTGCCTGAGGAAACAAATTTTTGAGCTTCCCATCACGTGCTTTACTTACCCATTAACATCTATATTATAAGCGCCTAAAACTACATTAAATTGAACTCGAAACAAAAATCTCCTTTTTTACAACCATCGAATATAGTCTAAACAAGCTTTTGGTATGTTTGGTTCGTCGAAACACAGAAGATCCTCTTTCTATTATTATTTTTTCTTCTTTTCGCAAAATTCTTTTCCTCCTTTTTTTTGCCTTATTCCTACATTGTTTTTGGCGAGGACGACGCGGAGAAGGATGGAAAATCGACTCACGAGTTTCGTACGGGACAGAGACAAACAGCCCTATGGTAGCCGGTCGCTAAAAGTTCGGTCGAGTTAGTAAATATGCGGGCTTGGTACCTGGTTGACAATATGTTAACTAGCTTCGCGTTTCTGGAAGTTTTACATTCTCGCAAACACAACTCGGACACGAATAATTCACTGTCCGCTGATGGTGCGGTTCGATGCTGCAGTGTGGTACGTATAAACACACACACGATGTAAGAAAGCGAAGAGTCCTCTCTGCGTACCGTAGCTTTGTGACCGTGTGTCTCTGTAGGTATTTGCCTTATAGCAACATATATAAGGGGAATTAAAGCGTGCTGCTGTTGAAAAGACAAAAAGGACTTCGGTGGCTATTATTGAGTAAAACGCTGGTGTCTGTCGCGTTGCTTCGATGGAACCACCCTGTGAGACGTCAAGATAAGAACCGATGCAATTTCGAACATCTCTCGAATTGGATAAAATACGTTCAATCATCCGGCAAATGCTTCTTTATGGTACATTTGCTTGGTGTAGGTTTTACCCTTTGTTTTCGTTTATTTGATCCTTTTTTCGTCTTCAATTTGCATTTTCTTTTACTGGTTTTTTTCTTGAAATCTAATGAATTAGAATAACAATTGTTTGGATTGTGAGACGACGTGAGAGAAAATATCTGCTGATTATATAATTGCAGAACGTATTAATTAATGGTTGCTGAACTGGATTATTAACATCGGAAGGTGCATCATTCAGCATGAGGATTATCTTGTAAGTATCATAATTTCCTAAACTTGGTGTAACAAAATTCTGCATTAGCTGGATCGGTAATTGTAACTGTGAACTTCTAATCATGTAATCCTTGTTAAATGTGGTTATGATTTACAAACCAGATCCTATAACATGAGTACTTACACCGCCTGAGTCTAATTTCCTTTATGGTTTCTTAATTTATCGTTTGTCTTTCTGTATTCTGTTGTCTTCCAACCGTTTTAGGGCTTTCTTGAGGTGTGGCATTCTGCGCCGCCCTCCTGGAACAGTAAGTCTTGTCCTGACGTCAAATACTCTTCCATAACCATGTTTAGGAATTTACAAGCAAAACCATATATTTCATGTGACCAATGATCTTCTTTTTAAGAAAATTCCCTGTAAACCATTAATGATGACCAAGTTGATTGATAGGAACTGAATAGCTTCTCTTTGATGTTTCTATTCTAATGCAGAAAATTTACTCTCCTGACACATTTTCAACTAGATTAAAGCCTAAATACAACGTTAATACGAAGAATAGCGCAACGAAAAAGCGCAACGTACTGTATAAAGCTCTTAAACAAGTCGGTTCTCGTGCACTTACTACCATCAGCGTCACACTGTGAAGATGTCGGCTACAGCATAAAAAATGATGAATCGCCCTCGAGCATAAGTTATATTCTATTCAGGTAGCAGTAACATTCGTTGTAGTCAATAAATTTCGACTCCACTCGCTTCTTCACCGTTAGCCACGGACGCCGCTGGAAAACGAAATGTCCTACGCGAAAAATTTTGGTGTAAACAAAGCTGACGGATCGTCATTCGAAACGATATACTCGGTAAATTAAATTGAAAATGAAATTACCTCGAATTTAATTACGTTTCTAGATATGGGAGTGGTGCGTTTTTTTTGTTTTTTTTGTGAAATGTGAGGTTTATGCGACGCCGACGGTGAAAAATTGCTTTTTGCTTTAATATAGATGAATGTCCCAGTTTCAGCCGCGCTTAATAACCGCTCTCTTGTGACTAGTGAATAATTAATACGTCGGATTATTTCAGAGAGGGATTTGGGAGTCTCGGAAGAGTTTTGGTAATATATACCAATTGTTTTACTTTTAATAGTCGCAAATTAGTGGGAGATTGCCCACGGGAAGAGGTTCTATCACCTCTACTAGGCGAACTGTTATGGTCTTACTAAACAATGCTGGCATCAAGGGATTAGATTGTGATACTCACTGCTGGACGAAGTAATCTCAAAACTCATGCTGAGAGCACCAAAGATGGTAGAAACATGGTGCAAGAAAGAGAAACTCGAAGCAAGCTCTGCTAAAATAACACTTCACGAAAAGAAGAAGTCATGAGACTATGTTCTTGGGAGTGGTCTTGGTTCAAAGCATACAAATTAGAAAATTTTGGTAATTGAAGAAGCAACAGTGATTCGGATCTGGCCAAAATAGAAATGGTAATAACAAATCCCGATTTTGATATAGGTAGTGATATAACTATCACCACCATCTCCTGTGATAAGCCTTTCAAAGAAAATTGGGAAGATTCCTACTGAATTACACCGCGACGTAACATCATATTAAGTCGCTGGAATAGCAGCAGAGCCGTATATTCCATGGTATGGACTGCGGATTTGAGTATATCAGTCAAGAAATACCAGGTGTGTCGGTAATTCCTTTCCGGTTTTTCCGGCAGATGTCACTGGCCATAAGTATGAAATGTTATGATTTGATACATATGTAATTTTATTCTACTGACATTAACCTTAAAACTACACAAGTTACGTTCCGCCAAAATAACAGCGTTATAGATTTATAATTTTTTGAAAATGTCGAGTTTTGTGCCTGAAAACGTGCATTTGCGGCACGCATTACTTTTCTTGTTTCATCAAAAGAAAAAAACCGCTGAAAGTCATCGTTTGCTAGTAGAGACTTACGGTGAGCATGCTCCAACCATAAGAACATGTGAAACGTGGTTTCGACAATTCAAATGTGGTGATTTCAACGTTCAAGATAAAGAACGTCCTGGTAGGCCGAAAACGTTTGAAGACGCGGAATTGCAGGAGCTATTGGATGAAGACTCAACACAAACTCAAAAACAATTAGCAGAAAAGTTGAATGTGGGCCGAGTAGCAATTTGTGAACGATTACAAGCTATGGGAAAGATCCAAAAGATGGGGAGATGGGTGCCACATGAATTGAATGACAGACAAATGGAAAATCGAAAAATCGTTAGTGAAATTCTGCTTCAAAGGTATGAAAGGAAGTCATTTCTGCATCGAATAGTAACGGGTGATGAAAAATGGTTTTATTTCGAAAATCCCAAGCGAAAAAAATCATGGTTATCACCTGGCGAAGCTGGCCCATCGACTGCAAGGCCAAATCGCTTTGGTCGCAAGACCATGCTCTGTGTCTGGTGGGACCAGATTGGTGTCGTATATTATGAACTGTTGAAACCGGGAGAAACAGTTAATAGTGATCGCTACCGACAACAAATGATCAATTTGAACTGTGCATTGATCGAAAAACGTCCACAATACGCTGAAAGACATGATAAAGTGATTTTGCAACATGACAACGCGCCGTCTCATACAGCAAAACCAGTCAAAGAAATGTTGAAATCACTTGGATGGGAAGTTTTATCGCACCCGCCGTACTCTCCAGACCTGGCTCCATCCGACTACCACCTTTTCGCATCGATGGGGCACGCGCTTGCAGAGCAGCACTTCGCCGATTTCGAAGAAGTTAAAAAATGGCTCGATGAATGGTTTAGCTCAAAGGAGGAACTGTTCTTTTGGAATGGCATTCATAAATTGCCTGAGAGATGGACAAAATGTATAGAATCAAATGGCCAATACTTTGAATAAATAAATTTTAACTATCCATTCTAAGTAACGTGTTTTCTTTAGCGAAAAAACCGGAAAAGAATTACCGACACACCTGGTATTTGCTACTACTCACAAGAGGAGCGTGGAAAAGGTCTCATTCCACTCATTGGTTGAGGACAATATTAAACCACGGGACAGGCCCCTATCTAGAATTGAGATCAACTGGATTAAGGATATGGTACTGGATTAAGGATATGGTACTGGAACAACAACGATCCAAAGGATTCCCCAGCTATAGTAGAGAACGAGCTAGTTTAGAGATATCAAGTCTTCCTCGATGAGAGAAAGAAGACCTCAGCCAACATCAGTTTTTACTGCAACAAACACGGTAAACTCACATGATACTACTTCAATGCGTAAGTTGTTCTGTGTCAAAAGGGAAAAGTGCCAAGCATTAGTGCCATCATGAGTTATCTTCTAATTTTCCTTGTTCTTTAATCCACTTCCAAACATCAAACAACAAATAAAAAGTTTAAACAATAGAAATTAATAATAAAGGAAGCTATATCGGCAAATATATTTAAACGTTTCGGAATTCTCGCTTGCATAATCAAGGTTTCTCAACACCACGGACTAAACGAAAATTCCTCTCTGCTTATTTACTTAATTTCTAGATCTAATTCTCTATTCACGGCATAACACGGGTTCGCGCGTTGTGGAGCGCACAACGCGAAGTCATAGAACCTTACTAATCTCGACGACAGATCTAAATTTCCTACATTTAATTAGTATAAACACGAAAACAGCCCGCCATCTGCTTCCTTTGTCCAGATCATCAGTTGGATATAATCTAAACTAATTCGAATTCTTTCCAACTTCGCGTTCCTTTCTCCATCTTTTTGTTGTTGTTGTGGTGTTGAAGACCATTCACGAACGATACAGTTATATGGTGGTTAGAGTAATTAATTTGGTTCCGTTAATATGAAGGTGCTCTGTTAATATTTCTGGTTGGTCGATAAGTTGTGTAAAAATAAAAAAGAAAAACATTTGAAATATAGAAAGTAAAATAAGGAGGTGTACACTACTGCGCAATTGAAAAAATTGTTGGGCGAATAATGTTTATTATCATTATTATTACATTTCTTTCAAAGTATACCATACTTGCACAAAGTTCCAAAAAAGCAACTTTTTTAATATTTGAAAAAATTCAAAATAAGTCTTACAATTAATTGAAGCTTTTTCATAAATTGTACCTTTATTTCCTTCCTATTGCATTGAAAATCACACATGACATAAAACACATCTTTTCCTGCATCCATTCAAAACTACCTTTTGGAGTAGTCTTAGGAATTTAGTTTTTTTTTTTTTCAAAACACATGACCCCATAACTCTACTAAATACAAGAAACAAGCAAATACTGTAAATTGAACATACATTGTTTCAAAAATCTGTCGTAAATAAAACATTCAGGTTGTTTCTTTGTGTTTACTTCAATAACAAATGACGGTAACGAGTTAATAACCTTGCACGCTCCGTACCAGATTTTTTCCTTTTGTCATTTGTCTAAATTACAAATATTTCAACTTTTACGGGTAACAGTGTACTTACACTTAAACGAGCAAAGAACGCTCAAATTGCCCTAGCAGAATGTTAATAAGATTGTGGCCGATTCGCCGAAAAATCTTTTAACGAATAAATCTTCAACTTCCTCATTTTAAGGCTGTGCGACGCTTAATTTTATACGAAATTGCCTGAATTTTATTACGTCGTTTCAGTTTTCCTTTCATCACTCGTTTAAAGCGCGGCGCTCATTTGTAAAGCGAAGCCTAACTAACCTACATTGTCCTCCGTATATTAGGTTATTTCGTAGTTAGAAATCGCGAGCGGTCATTTCAAAATGTACGTAAATTCGCTAATTGACGACTCGTCTCCTTTACGCTATGCTGTTGGTGTATGTGTCAAATAGGTTAAACATTAATTAAATTGTAAAGGTTTAAAATTATGCGCTTTTGAAGCTTTATGTTGGTTGTGAAGATAAGATCTTTCTCGTTAATGGAGGATGCTATTCATGTTGTAATATCGTTTCGTACAAATGATATCGTTAATTTGATTATGATATTTTAGTCTTCTTGAACACCAACAAGCATTGAAAAGGTGTAATTATTTCTGATGTAATATCAAAGCAAATCTTTTTAATTGGCGTAGTATTGGCAGCCGTGGATGTTATTCCTTCATTTCAAAGTGTATTGAGTCGGTTCCACAGCATTCATCGATTCCAATTAAAATGTTTCTATCTTCATAATCTTGTTAACACAAATTTTATCAAAGAGCCTAATTAGCGCAGTTTTCTTAATTTCAGTTTTTTTATATGCGAGGAGACACCAATAAAATAATAGAGCCTTACTATAATTCCTTGTGGTCAACAGATACATTTATCTTAATAGAATAGCTTCAAGAATAATTGAGATAATACAATCCTGGACTGGATATTGTATTCCAAGTTTAAGTAAGCTGCGCACGTTGATGGATTAGCGTCGGGATTGCCATTCGTTGAAAAGAGTGTAGCTAGGCTTCTAGACCGCGGTCACCGCTTACTATGCCGCACTCCATTCACTTTTAAGCTATGATGTCACCTTCTAGGATACTTCGAATGTTGCGTGTACAATATTTTCCCTCCACAAAAGAGCTATTAGATCGTTATACTTACCTTGACGTCTACTTCTTCTCTGAATGTGAGTTTATAGCGTTTATAGCGACAAAACCAAATTCACTCAAAATAAACATAAGCACACGTACAGAACACGCAGTAGACACGAGTTTCAAGTATTCCACCATAGTTCAGAACAACGCAACATATTTACGTTATTAGTCTTTGAACTATCGCCGAACAAGCAACTTAATCAGAAGGAAAGTGTCAAATATGGAGAAAACCGAGTATAAAATCGGAAAATAAAAATGGTTTACAAGTGGCGCAGTCTCTTTAAGCAAGTCCGGGAATCATTTGGAAACGACCTACAGCCCAGGCGGCCTATAAAACTTACCACTCCAGAACTTATTTAAAAAGTGGAAAATTAGTATTGGAAAATGTTCGGCTAAAGCAGAAACAATTCGCAAGAATGATTGGAGTATTCGATACAATCATTTTAAATTCTTCATGATTATCTTGGCATGATTAAGATCAGCGCAAAATGATTGCCGAGAGTTTAAGGCGTCACCTCTAGCCGGAAAACTCATGGCGACGGTCTTTTGGGACTCAGAAGGAATCTTTTGATGGATTGCAAAGATAAAGGCATTTCCGTAATATTACGATTTAATCCCGGAAAGACGTTAAAAAAAAGAAGGCTAAAATTGATGAAACTTGTGTTGCTCCAGCCCGGCAATGCTCCCGTCTGCAAGAATCGAGTTCGTGGGCTTCGATATTTTATTATCCACCCTATAGTACAGTTTCAGGTAAATATATCGAAAAGGAGGCATCTCCGGTTCCCTCATTCCGCGAAGTTAAAATCGTTCCCTCGTATAAAAAGTGAATTAGAAGTAATATGTTTGGTGCAAAAAATAGAACAGTGAAAACTAGGATTTTTTGGGCATATTGCAAAAATGAAGGAAAATAGGACACGGAATAATTTGGGAAACAAAAACCAGGTGAAAAAGGAAAGAAGGAACATGGAACTAAGAAGTTATACACTTATTGTAGAAGAGGTTGATAAATAAGTTAGAGGACTTGGAACAGCAAATATTTTTAGCGGACACGCCATTAACACATGTTTTTGCGATAAATTAAAATTCACACACCAAAAAGTTATGTTTAATTAATTACTACGAAGCTGGCATTGCCCAATCTGGCGTAATCGTTAATTAATATTTTTAGAATCAATATTGTTTAGTTAGTATTTATTCGCAACTAATATCAAAGATCTAAAGCGTTAGGTCGAAATATATATTATTTTATTGGTCCTGTTTTAGACCAATAGAGGTGCATTCTTTTATCAAAAATCCATTTTACTTCAGGAACAAATATTTATTCAGTGGTTTATTTTATATAATTACTAACGTTCCGCTGTCATAAATTACACCCAACGTCTGTTTCCTGACACGGATATTCGCGAATCACTTTTCAGTACGACGGTCGACGTCACCGATCCGTGGTGTTGGCGACCCTACCAAACCACACACATAGAACGATTCGGCTCCGCGCTGTTTTTTCACCTGCCACACATCGTATTCGTCGACGTCGTCGCCGTCAGTAGTCCGTTTGTTTCGAATTAACAAAACCGTTGCATACATTAATGGCTTGTTTGAATATAAAACTCAGCCTGTTTCTGTGTGCGTACCTATACGGTGCGAATTAATATTCATTAAATGTTTATTAGTCGGTTGTTCGTCGCTTGGCAAACGGAGTAGAAAGAAAGACAGAAAAGAAGAATGGAAGAAGAAGAAGAAGAGACACATACGGGAGCAAACGACGCAATACGAAGGATGAGACAGCATAGAGAGTAGTTTCTTTGTATTTAATACCTAATATGTACGTTATTATTTGATGATGTATTACCGTGGCATACATATAAAGAGGCAAATTAAAGGAAGGAGCTGTTAATCATTCTCCATTACATGTTTTCACGGTATTGCAGGTGATGTTTGAAAATGCTGGAGATATTCCAAGGTCGATTTAGAACAAAGTGCTATTGGAGGAATTGGATGACTCGATTTCTTATTTCGCAATCTAATTCTTCTTACAGTCGTACGTTGCTGCTAACTTATACTATTCTTGAATCTAACAAGAAGCAATATCAGTCTCGTCTCCTAACTCCTTCATGAGGTTCTTAAAATATGTAATTGGAAGGTGATTTTCATCGCCTCCCAACTACATATTTTAAGAATCTTTTTAAAAAAAATTATGGATGAATGAAAAAAATAAAAATTCAGCTCAAGAATAAGTCGAAATCTAATAAATAAATAATTTTAAATTACTCAATTATTGAAAACAAATCAATGTAACTACAAAGAGATGAAACCGAAGTATCAAAAAAGAAACAATTCTTCGTATTTAAAATAGACTGTCTTTTAGACTGTTCAGCACCAGATTCTCTGACTAAAAATCAACTATTGTCTCCCATCATATTGAAGCCCCACTGGCCTTTCTTTTCCATTTGGAAGTAAAATCTCTTCTCCTATTCTTCACTCGCACCTCCTAAACTTTCAGGAAGAAAAGCGAAATGTGTATTGTTTCCATATTCGAAATTTAGTTACCATCATTACAACATTCAATTTCTCATATCTTATTTATTTTTATTCCAAATCTAAAAGTTAAAAGAATATACTAACCGCACTTATTCTTCTTATGTTATCTCTTTCTTCTTCATAACAGATTTAACGATTTCCGTAAACAAATGTTTCCGTCCAAACTGACAAATTTCTAAAAACTTAATTCCCTATAATCCGTGTAATACTCACGAAACACCCCAACAGTACCCTTTTTCTAATCCTATCTCTCTCCTTCTAATATGTTTGGTTCGGGTCGGTCTTTAAAAACCACTTATTTAAAGAGCCCAGGCGCCAGAGAGGGTTTACGTATTATGAAAGCCCTCATTATATTGGTCTCGCTGGGTTTCTAAACTACACGCTTTATATACCTATACTAATATTATATACTGCAACAATGTCAGTCAGCAGAGTCAGCAAAAGCACGGCACGTCAGGTATTTATTATTGGATAAATATTCTTCTGTGGGCGCAGAACTGTTTGCCACTTAGAACCACCGTATTACAAAAGAGAAGCAAAGGAAGAAAACATAATAACGAGCAAATACGTAATAATAGCATGGGGCTTAAAGGTGAACGGTATTCGGTGGCGAAAGCTGCATTTTCAAGAGCGTTGTCGGCTTTCAAGTGGTTAATAATAGCAGAAACAAACAAGTATGAATAGATTGTTGAAAGATGTAAACAAATAAAAGCATTGTTTTTCTTTTATTTTAATGCAAGTTGATGTTCTTCTGAAGTCATCTTCACAAACCATCAATTAATTTTTAATTTCCGCAACGTGCAGCGTCATTTCCATTGTTATTATGCAGATGTCATGTTTACTAAAGTGCTTACGCTTAAATCGCATATTTTTTCCGGCTACAACAACTAATATGTATATTACATTGTACAAGGAGAAGTTAGGACTTTGACTCCTAACAAGTCTTCCTTTAGAAATTGTCTTAAAATAAAAAATCTAAACAGATGGAGACATATTTCAACCAACCTAACTGCACTTCTTCAATCAGTTCTGATGGTAGTTGTTGTTTTTAACTCTTCAAATAATAATAGTTTTTTTATTAATCTAAAAAGATACCAAAGAGTTGTGCAGCATAAATCAAAATCCAAAATAAAGAGGGCGGTAACCAATAGGAGCAAGCCAAAAGTGCAGCAAATAAAAAATTAATAATATAGAAGAGCGAATTAACGGTCCTCATTTTTAACCGTAGACCGAGTGATGTGAGAATAGAACTCTAATTCCAACTTGCCCGCTCACTCCCTACTCCCATATTAGAATTTTTTTCTGATTTGGTCTACGGTTGAAAATGAGGATCGACGTATCCTTGAAACAGCTGTCCCGGATTAATTAATTAAACTTGTGTGATGCGGCGTGTGTCGATACTTTTGTGTTGTTTGCTATAGTACCCCACAGTTCTTTGTATCATTATTAAATGTGGAGCTTCTTTATGGATCTTCAAAGTTTTGAACATTTATTTTTTAATGATCGAATTTAAATTGTTAAGCAACTCTTTCCGCTTCACAACTCACGATGTCATGGTTCACTAAGGGAAAAACTATAGAATATTTGGAATTCAAACTCCTTTCGTCGGGAATATATTTTTCCCACAATATTCCATGTTGTTACAAGAAAACATGGGAAATTTGAAACGACCACAACGCGGAGAAAGAAGAAAAATACTAGAAACAATTGCAACCATATAGGTGCTCAACGCAGAATCTTTCTAAAGACTTTAAAGCCGACAAAGGAAATAAATACCCCTCCCTCTACTCCACGCTTCACCTCCTCCTCCACACTATAACGCAAACTATGCGTACATCCAGTAAATACATACATAGTATACTGAGATTTCACTTCAAGCACTATCTCGTCTTTTTTCTCCTTCTATTTCTTTTCGATTCCCATTCAGCCGTCTTTTCATTACACTATTTGACTTTGATTATTAATAATATTGACTTTGATCGATGGCCAGGCGAAGCAAACGCGCACCAACTTCAAGTTACAGTGGCTAGATGGCGCGATGACAAATAGAACTTATCGATTTCCACACTGTAATGTATTGGTGGTATACGCGAGAGTAGGAATTAAAAAAAAACGCTCTTGCGCGCCTGTATTGGTGCGTTGGTCTAACTTACGTACACGTATGCATTCGTGACGGATCGAAGATCACGGTTGAATTCTTCGGAGTGATATTACAAGGGGAATTAAGAATTTTTTGAAGCGAAGGACGGATGACGTGGGATACCGTGAGAGAAGAACAAAAAAAAATGAAACAAACAAATAAAGAAAGCGAATGACGATGGTGCTTGATGATGATGCCGACGTCTCGCAGTCTCTACTAAATTGACCAAGTATATAAGACGACATCGTTTGGGTGGAGTAGATTTCGATGTGTTTGGTGACGTGGAATTTGACGTCTTGAAGTTGATGGAAGGGAACCTGTTTAAGGCATATTGCACGGAAGAGAAGAAGCGAAATTGTTCTTAGGTCGATACAATTATACCAACATGAGGGTCACAAATCAGGATAACGTAAATACATGTATTGGAAACAATTTAAATTTCGACAATTTTTTAAGTTTTTTTTTTTACGGTTTTATACTTAAGTAAGCTGCAATGTGCTTTTTGGTATTGCGAATTATCTGGAGGTAATGAAAATAAGCAATAACCTCTTGAGGAAAATAAAAATTTTCAGGGATATTAAGATTTTGATTGTCCCATTGGTAAGAGTTCTTTGAGGGATAAGGATATGGTCAGCAATATTTACTTTACTAAAGAAATGGTTTGGCATCTACAAATCCATGGGTCCATTGATAAAAGTTTCCGTGTTTCTCAATGTTTTGGTAGCGCCTCCATCATCTTCTTCCTTCCAAAACCAATTCTTTACATTTTTTCATTATTTGGTCTAATGCGCGTGCTTGCCATCTTTATATCTCATCTCCCTAATAGTCTCATTTACTTCTTCCAGCGTTTTCCTTCTTTCGTACTTTTTAAATAACCCTAAAGCTGGGTTCAGACTAAGCGATTTTGGTAGCCATGAATTTTCAAAATGTCTACTTACGTCGTTTTTATTTCCCAGAGTAGGAAGAAAAAAAAAGATTAGAACAACAATAAACATTTGTTTTTTAATATAGCCTTCTTGCTTTTGGATATAAGTATTACGAATTACTTAGTAGAAATGTCTTTCGGATGATGTCGTGTAGTCCTGTCATCCTGTCAGCTTCTTCAGAAGATTTCTAAAGACTGCTGTTGTTGTCTTTTGCTCCTCGTTATATATCCTATTTCTGTTCCGCTTTGCTGATCCATAACCGTTCCGTTCCGCTGAATCGCGTTGTTCGTTGTATGATGACTCCGTAGTGCTAACCTCCACGTGTTGCTGATCTTGTATATCTTGTATCCATCTTCGCGATTGGAGTTGTTGGTATTCTTCATTATTTCTATGGATTCGCGTATTATCCTCGGGTAGTAGTGGCTGGTCCTGGCTAATACCTTGACGTCGCTGTAGCTTATGCGGTGGTCTCCTTGTTGGTGTAGGTGTTCTGCTACTGCAGATTTTTCAATATGCGTAAGGCGTGCGTCTCTCTCGAGACGCGGGACGAGAAAGACGCACGCCGATTCAGCGGAACGGAACGGTTATGGATCAGCAAAGCAGAACGGTTATGGATCAGCAAAGCAGAACGGTTATGGATCGGCAAAGCGGAACAGAAATAGGATATATAACGAGGAGCAAAAGACAACAACAGCAGTCTTTAGAAATCTTCTGAAGAAGCTGACAGGATGGTCAGCGAAACGTCAAATAAAATATTGCCTACGCGACAACACCCGAAAGACATTTCTACTATGGATTACGGTCGCGAAAGCCTACACTCAACTATTACGAATTACTTAGTTTGTAACAATGTATGTATATACCTTTTTTTTCTTACACACAAGCAAGACAATAAACAAATATTGTTATTACAATAGGAAAATTGTCCTTCGCTCATTTTCCGACAATGACAATGTACTTATTCTTTAATAAAACAAGACGGAGACCCCCTACTGGGTATCTTGGTACCAATAGATGCCACATTACACGCACGTATACAGAAATACATGGTGCCTACGTTGTTGGTTCCTCATTCTAACGGCCCATCACGATATTATTTCGAATGATCCGAAAAAAAATCCAAAGAACATGTTCCCTATCCAAACAAGCGGTGTGTATGTCTACCTGTGGTGCGTGGATCTTAACAATATCATCTCCGATCGATCGCGATAACGCTGCCATCTTGTTAACTTGTTAACGAAACAACTAATGAGTTAACTCATAATGGGTCGGTGGATATCACATGTTGCAAGTCATACTGAGACCTGTTTGTGGCATACTTACGCTGGGCCCTCATCATACAGCATCCAGAGACTCGATTACGATAGTACGGACGAATTCTCGTCGGGAGGGAACCTCTTTTGTTTTAGGTCCCGTCATATCTTTTGTCCGGTATATCCAAGTGCCTAGCGCAATACAATATTACGGCAACGACAATAATAATACACAAGAGAGAATTGTGCTCGCGCTAAGCGAAAAGAAAACAAGGATGATATGCTGTTACCTCTGTATATATCGGCTTGTTTTGTCATTATACGATTCTTTTGTTCCGTAAAGGTTGGTAGTAATTGCAATGATGAATATTATTATGCTGGCGTTATTTTATAAGATGATGTGGTGCAATGTAGCACGCCGTTTCGCGATGTAAAAAAATAATTACGTCATCGTTTCAGTTATATGTTGAAAAAATTGGCGAATATGAAAACAAAAGTTTGGGGAAATATTTTGCTACATCATCAGAAGATTACTAAGCTAAAGACAGAGCTTATTATACATTAATAGTTAACTTGTTTTTTTTATCTAAAATTTTGTTTTTGAACCAGTTTCCAATGGATGGA
>LR737386.1:2476391-2518521 GCA_902655005.2 Marronus borbonicus
ACATTAATGGTTAACTTGTTTTTTTTTATCTAAAATTTTGTTTTTCAACCAGTTTCCAATGGATGGATGCTACCTTTTAATTGCATGGGTTTCTTTCCAAACGATGTTTACGACTTGGTGACGATTCAAAGAGAGAGAATTAATGTTGCCATTTATCTTCATTCTTAGAAACTACTCCAAAGAAAGCATTAGGTATCAAACGACGCGGGTCGTGGAAGCCTTTGTGAATTTTAAAAGCAATTACAAGAAATACCATAAAAGGTGAATATAATACGCAAATATTCCACAAAAAAGTCTAGCTCTCTCTCCTCCTATTGAATTCAACGATTTAAAAAGGTGACGAACAAAGTATATATTCAGCGTTAAGCTTTCAAATGTATACAACACTGACAACTAAGCTCGGCCAAGGGAACGCGATAAAATACCTCTCTCCATTATGTATAAGGACATTCATAAACAAAACGCACCTTCTCGATCCTTCGGTATGTTACATTCATGCGCATAATACCGATGCCGAATCCGTACCGGTAAGTATATCGAGAAGAACAGTAAAAGACGCTAGATCCCAGCAATGCTTATTCCCCGCTATCCGAGCGTGATCTACACAGATCGGGATCGATCACATCAATCTGAACGTCAATCGCCGTTTCACGTGTCAATCAATTCGGACACTTGTTATGCGCGTCCTCTTACGCAGGCTATTTTATGGATCGGGCTTTCCGAATGACCCTATACCACTAACTGACAACGTTCCAGCGACTTCTTAAGAGATAAGACGCTTCGTCAGACCATTTAAATAGGCAAAAGAGGAGAAAATTTAACGAAAGTAAAAAGCTCTAAAGCTGCGTAAAAAAAGGTATGTAGATGCGTTTTCGTCATGTAAGTGACACGATTCAGTTCCTTTTGTGGAAGAACTCCTTCGTACACGTCGGATGATAAGGTTAATTAAGGTAATACGTGCATCTACATATGTATATAAGTGGAAAGACGAGTTGCGTTTGTTGTATAAGGCGATTGATTTAGAATGAAACTGTATTTAAAACGGTTAGCTGTGTTAAATTAAGCGGATGACTTTGAGTGATGTATTGCTAATTATTCCTAATTTAGATAATTAATAAACAAGTACGCTTCAATGGGCAAATTGATGGTGGACCGTAAGATTATAATTTAGAAGTTTGCTAATGCTTTTCTTTGCTAACTGATATAATTGAACATCTTTTAATAGACCAGAATTCTTATTACAATATTGTTATTATAGGAAACGGATATGCTCTGCCATCTACAGAGAGAAGCCACACGAAATAAACAATATCGAGGAAAGCATAAATAATTAGTTTTCAAGGAAATTACCGCAAACTATTGTATCGCCGTAGATAACTATACCTACCTTGAATAATATTTTATAAGCGCTAAAAGACGTCGTCACTCATACACCTAACGCCGCACAAGCGGTGTAGCTCGCGATTAACATAAAGGATACATGCAATTAGTTTTAAACGTTGGTAATTGCGATTTATTACCGCAAATATCATTAATCAATATAGTAACAAACACGCACGGACATTCGCAAATGCATAGGTAAAATACATTCGGTCCGATCTAACTATTTCTGTATTCATGCCGATCTAATTAAATTACCGGGTTTGTTTAGCTTCGTTTAAGCGATCTGTTTAGATAAAATGCGATTGTACACAGGTTCAACTGTGGAATTTGTACTTCCATATTATTATTATTATTTATGAACGTAGTATCTCTTTGAAAATATGTTTTTTAAACAAATTATGGCGCAAAAATTTTATTTATAAACTAACCCATTTTCTTAATTATTAAATTATATTTTCAGTAGCAAAGAAAAAAAAATTTACGAAAATATTCCACAACAAAAATATTTTTCCTAATCAATTTATTTCATATCAGGTTAGAGCTAATTGCGACAAATTATACAAATCACAGGACCAAATTAACAAGAGACTATCAAGTAAGCGAATAGTCGCTAAAGGGCGTCCCTGTGGGACACCAGGAGTGACTTTAAATGCGCATAGTTTGAATTGTGAAACAGACAACGTCACCAAATCTGTACTACCTGCATCTAAAATTTGAATACTTCCTGCCAAAACAAATGTTGTAACATCAAAAAAGGTGTACCGAACACCATGACGCAAGATGTATATCAAATCAACGAAAGACAAAATAGTTGAAAAATCAAGCGTGAATTAGATAAATTAGAATTGTGAGCCCTTTGAATTTTTTTTTTGCGTGGTGACGGCCCAACGGAGTGTATAAGCGTTTTGAAGCTTGTCATTCCTTCGAGTATAAAGTGTTGTTTCTATCACTCCTTGTGTTAATTGTGCACTAAAAAAAAAGATTCAAACACACAGCTCCAATCAGGCGCAGGTCTTCTTACCACTGGATCACCGAAGCTAGAAATGCATTTGAATGAAAGTTTCACAGAACGGTTGATAAAACATTGATTCACCACTATATTTCTGAAATGAAGGAGTATTTAAAATATTTAAAGGCTTCAAAGAAGACGAAGACGGTACAGTCACTGTTCATTAAGGTAGTCGCAACTGACTTTCGGTAAAGTCAGGGACTTTTGTGTTCTTCAAAATTAAATAAATTCAAGTGGGACGTTGAGCAAGATAACAAACTCCTTAAAAGCAGTATGTACTGTTTTGCTACAAAGAACACAATCTTGAGAAATAAATTTGAATTTGGTCAGAGAGATATTATTAATTTGCCGCTACTTAAGGCTCTCAAAAACATCCTGCACAAGAACACGGCAAAATCATAATCTTCTTCGAACGTCTCCGCTACCCATAAATTAATTTTTAAATGTGGAACAACGGCCAATTGCAAGCTCTATCATTTTACATTGGATGAAATCTGCTCTTGTTCCAATATACTGAATTTTAGGGTAACCTTATCAAGCTACTACTTTGTAAGATCCTAATTGATTTGCTATTTTTTACCCTAGTAGTTGTATATGCTTTGTTTTTCTTTTTCTTGAAGAAAAAAATTATTGATTTAGGGTTTTACGAAATAGCTTGATAAAATTGCCAAAAAAATCTGCGAAACCTGCAAGAAACTGAATGTAGGAAAAGGAAAAAGAAGAAACGTTTTCTCTTCTTTTATTGAATTGATGTTACAATAATTAGACCAAGGTCAATTAGAAGAATAAAAAAAGCTATTCTCCAATATGAGAAAAATAAAGATATTCTATTGGCCATGCAAAAAAAAACTAGTATTCAATATGGTTAATATATAAATACACAGCAGTAAGAGAAACAACAACAATTTCTGTCTCTAAAAATTATATGATACACTTTATCTTGTACCTAAATCCCCTAAACAGCTACACCATGTTCGATTAGAGTATTAACCTTTCAGGATGTTTAACCTCAATAATAATAAACGGACCAAAACAAAAAAAAAAAAGAAAAAAAAAAAAAAAAAAAAGAAGAACAAAGCCAAAGAAAGCATCAAAACAAAAACAATCTGTACCACAAAAAAGCGTACCGATATAAAATTAATGGCAACCTTAATAACATATGTCGAGAAGCTATTAACACAAGAAAAAATTGAGAGAGGAACTCGAAAAAGAACGAGAAAGACCGGAGCAGAACGCGCACACCTCACCGTGGCGCACCGGACATTCATAAATCCAAGCTCAAATTAAATTCTCAACGTTTCATTTTCCCATAGGTCTATAGAAGAGGGTTATACGTACGAGGAGCTAATATGGTCGCCTATGCACATCGAAAACTTGTAATATATAGGGCTCGCTTTTCGAAAGAGGCCGAACCAAGAAAAAGAAGAAATCAATGATGTTATGGGATTGCTTTGTTATAAGAGTTTCTCAATTATTAAGAGAAAATAATTTTTTTTTGATTCAATTTATAACTATAGAAAACGAGAAAGAACTACTTACCTTTCAATTGCATGCGTTTGATTCAAATCCTGAAACATTTTTCCACGCCTTCAAAGTATGGCTGTCCGCGCATTTTTTGTTTGAAATTCGGGAGCAAAAAGAGTCCGTTATTCTATGTTTTTTTAAAGTTTTCCAATGGTTATAATTTAACTTATGTAAAACCCACTTATTACTAGAGATGACAAAGGCACGTGAAATTATTACTTTTTTGCAGCGACTAGACAGACTCGTGTTTTGTCGACTCTCGCTGAAACCAGTAGGCAACACGAACTCTTTCTTATGAGACGAATAGACACGAGTCTGTCCAGTCGCTGCAAAAAAGGAATAATTTCACCTGCCTTTGTCATCTCTACTTTCCTATAATTTAGTATATGTAACACAGTAACGTCGCCTTTTGAGAAGTCTGTATTTTTTTTTGTGAAATTATAAATACAGCACGTACATTTCTTGAAATCATGATCTAGGTACTTATTTCAACAACACGAAGCAAGATCTCTCTGTAGATCATAGTAACAACAAATTGATTAATTTATCAATTTCACTTGACCGTGATTGCGTAATTTAAACCTTGTCTTGTATACATACAGGAGTATTAAACCACTCTTCCTATTAGCTGCACAAATAGAAACATGTAAAGATGTCAATCAATCTGAATATTCCTTCATTATTTTGACGATTGCAAGATTAGATCTCGCCACCATTAGTAGTAAGGAGAAATGTTCGTTCTCGTAGAAGAAGAGAAGACAACTCCTTACCGCGGTCCATTGGTCACCATCGCTGTCTAGCATACTCTGTTCCACAGGAAGGTGCCGATTTCAACGGGATTTGTGTAGGATGCCGCTACGACTAAACAATGACACGGACTAGCGGAGAGAAAAGCTTAGAATATGTCAAAAAGCTTTTACCGGCGACAAAAGAATGATTCTAAATAGGCCTTTTTCTGACGTGTTGGGTTTTTTTACGTTCTTCTTTCTTTTTTTTTTTGACAAAGTAAAGCGACCGGTCTGGTGGAACGGTTTGAGTGAAACGTGTGTCCCTGTATTTAATGCCATTCTTCGGAATCATCCTACTTAAGTGGTTTATTGTCGCAGTGAATGATGATCATGCTGATGATGATCATCATCATCGTTTCGTTGTTGTAGATCGTACGCCGTACGATAATCGCCCGTTGTGATTGTAATCGTACCGAATGGATGGACAGAGGTGAATGCGGAGAATTTCAACTCGAGGACCTGTTCGTTTTACTTGAACTATTATTGCACGTATTTGCCTTCTATTCATCATCGGCTATGCTGTCGTATTTCGAGCGCCTTTCGATCTAATGGAATGTGACAGATTTAGATGGAGATTGGAAGTAGTAATGTGAAATGGTTTCGAGTGGGTGGAGGAATTTTTTGCATAGCAGCAATTCTTTCCCAACAGTATTTTTATTATGAAAATCATTAAGGTCTGGGTGGAAAATTTCGTACATACAAATCATAATTTTTTAAACCATTTTCATGGCTTTTGAAAAGAATCTGTATCAATTAATTATAGATATGCGCAATTTGCTTCTTTATAGTTCTTTGTCCATTATTTAACGATTTAACTTATTTTTTTACCGCCAATCAGAGAAACTTACAGTTAATAGGAAGACCTTACCATAGGGAATATGTTCGGGCAGGTCAATTATAAATAGCAAAAAAAGTAAAGCCCCCAAAACGCACAAGGGAAGTTATTCTTCTTCTCTACCGAAACACACCACAAATCACACGATTTTCTGCATATTACGTTTAAAGGCTACGTGTACCTTCCTACGTCCAATGTAACACCACCGTATACCTTTTATAACATATTACGCATTTAAAAAAATCCCACTTTCTACCAGCAGCGGCGCATCGCGTAATTATAGACTAAAATTAAGTTTTACGGAGTCGCCGATGACGATACTCTTCCCCCTTTTATTTTATATATCGACGCATACCAGCGGGACGACAGCAGAGTTATTACCGAAGGAAGAGCCCGAGAGACCGATCCGGGACCCTTCTTTTCCTTTTTTTTTTCTGTTTTGTTTCGTTTCGAGCGAAGAGTAGAGTACCATCATCTCGTATTCCTTCGCGTTCAACGCACTTACCCAACTAATATCGGGTCGGTTGTTCGGTCGTGGTAACAACGTTGCGTTCGCTGAAATCTCACGCGCCAGGGACGAGATATATACATACACACGAGAGAGAAATAGAGGCGGGCGACCAAATCGGTGGATCTTATAACCGCGCCAAGGCTCATATCGAAGCTGCTTAATAAGTAAACGCCCACCTATTTGAAATTTGATTTACGATTTGTGGCAGGTGAAATTATCGTGATCAAAAGAGAATATTATTGTATGGAGAGAAGAAAAAAAATAATTTAAAGAAGAAAAAGAATAGGGACTGTAAAAAGCCAGATATAAACGTAATAAACTGTAAAAAAAAAACGAGGAATAAAAGAAATACAAGAAACGAGGAAACGGCAATAGTAATAAACAACAACTCCACACATAACGTTCTTTTTCGGGGATTCACTTAGTTTCACCTGTTAGCGTACGTAGGAATTATAATTTAACAACTTCCGGCGACGGCAGATGTCTCTATCGACTGCCCTCGAACCTTTATTAGAGTCTAATTCCTTTCGTCTGCTTTACGCGGCGTGTGTTAACTGTGAATGTGCGTGTGGAAGTGAATTGAGGAAGTGGATTGATACACAAATCAAATAAGACGACGTGTTAATGTCGGTGTACCGCAGGGTAAAACGATTCGTCCGGTGCCATTAATGATTTATTGATATCGAGGGTTTTTTTTTAGGAAGGAAAGGCAAAGGTGTAAGATTAGTCGTACGAGGTTTATTCTGTTAATCTAATCAAACTCCATAGCGGAGTCACCTAGTTGTTTTATATATTTTAGTTGGCTATAATGATTTTTAAATAATACCCGATTTTAGTTTTACTTACGTTTAGTATTTGTTGATGATATTCTTCGTCTTTAACGGCTGAAAGTTTCACCTTCTTCGTTCTCTTCTTTATTGCAACTTTTCAAAAAATTATTTACTACAATCAATTCTCTTTCCTGAACATGAAAACAGGTTATGACCAACTGTTAGTATTGTTTGGAAAGCATCAAAACAAAGCATGTTTGCAACTGGTAAATTTATAAAATAATTTGTATAAATTAACTCTATAATCTGGAATACCACATTTAAATCCTACCAAAGATACCTAATTATACAATCAAACAAGACAAAGTCCCCGACACTAATACAAGCTTCCTCTATTCTCCTTCGGTAATACAACGTCACCTACGTAATGCATTACATGTTTAAACACAAATTCGTATTCTTATCGTGATCGAGAAAACCAAGTACGTCCATCTATTGATTAATTTAACGAGTAATTACAGAAACCACAATATCAGATTACCGAAAACCGCACAACACAGCGACCAGACGTCCGATAACTCGGTTGTAGCGTGCGACATCTATCTGGGTTGCTCGGATGATGTTTGGTAGTAAAACAACTATGTGCAGAGTAGCTGGATACATCGGGCTTATACTTATTTACGTGAAGTACAGTAGGGCGTCGATGTATTGATAACTGCTTGGTAATTGTGTGAGCGCGCACGTATACAATTACATTGATTTACGCGAAATTTTATGGCTAATTTCAGTTTACTGAACCAGGTAGGTAGTTGTAATTAAGAGGAGTGCCGATGATTACGTGGTATTTTTTTCTTTAATTTCTCTGATGTTTTATGGGTAAATATGCTTCTTCTTCACATCCAGCTTTTCACAAGGTTGTTTTAATTACTTAATATCATATGGAAGATAATGGTGCGGGACAGATTAAAGCTTTAGTAATGAACAAAATGTTTAAAGGTAATGGTTCCTATTACTTCACGCTGGGCAACGATTTCCTCCGGTTGGCACCGCTTTAAGTATCATTTGCAAATTCAAAGCTGATGACATTTTACTTCTCCCAAAACCAATTTCCAAAGCCAACGAATTTTCCAGTTTTAAAAAACAGCTGAGAACTTCGGGGATTACCATTGATTAGCTTCACTCAAAAGAAGGGAAAAAGATAGTGCAACAGATCTTCTACTAAAAATTGCAACAATATTCAGATATTCAAACATACTTCAGTATAACCAATACGACGGTGGTCTGAAAGCTTTCAGGTCTCAACACGAACAGTCGCCTGCGTCAGTGTTTCTATAAAAATGAAAAAAACATATTTCGACGTCATAAAAATCCTTAAATTGACAGCAATACAGATACCATCAGATCCAGTCTTTAGAAATCTTCTGAAGAAGCTGACAGCATTGTCAGCGAAACGTCAAGTAAAATTTTAACTACGCGACATCACCCGAAAGACATTTCTACTATGGATTACGGTCGTGAAAGCCTACACTCAACTAATACAGATACCAAACTTTGAACCTCTGCAGTTGTTTTCTTCCATTTTTTTTTTAACCAATTGACTAATTGATATTCGTAACAGTCGAAAATAACTGTTGGTGCGCACCAAATTCACAATTTCTCTGCTTCTCTCTGCTATATATTAATATTTCAAATAAGAAATTGAGCATTTCTATTTTATATCCGCGTCTCTCTATTTAGAATTGTTTAAAATTTTGAAACTGCTAAATTTTATCATGATTTTAGGTTATGTTTAAGTGCTTTGTATATTTTTTTTTAGTTAAAAGTAATGTTAGACTAGATTCACATAAGGTTGTGCAAAATTAGCGTAAGAATTAGTGCGAAATTAGTGCACTATTGCGCAAATTCATTTGTTGGTATTAATAATTTTTTTTTATATTGCATGCAATTACACAGGAACGTTATACGGTATGTTTATTAATAATTTCTACAATAATCATGACGCACAAATTCAAAAATAAATGCTAACATTATTGATACAGTACCGTGGTAATGTTAAAGTTTGACGTCTGTATAATTTTGTGCTACTGGTTCTTAATTCTGCATTATACATCTATATGAACCAACGTATTAACTTGCACTGTGAAAACTGTAGCGCTACAACTTCATTCTTAATGCCGCGTTACCCTAAGCAAATGCCACGCTAAGGATCCTAGTATGGCATTTTCTTGCAGAGTATCCATTTGGCTGCTCCGAGGCAGGGTAAGTGTATGCGTATCTTGTTTGGTCTTTATATGTCAAGAAAGCAAGCATACACGCTGCCTCTCTTCTATTTTGAGAAAGCAAAGCTGAATTAGTTAGGCTGGAACTTCTCAGACTACCATCGTAGCTTGATAGTGTCCATGTACTTTTTTTATATCTTTCGCGTCAATGACAAAATTTAAATTATCGATTCTTAATTTTTACACTACGGCCATTGCATCGTTCATTTGGCAGCAAGTATAAGTTACGTACATACCCAAAAGTAATACTTATCTCTGTACAATGTAGCGAAGAATCCACAAGCATTTAATCATCTACTTAACTATGAATTGTCCAAACCAGTTGTAAAAAAAAACTAAAGATGTGCCATTCGACATTTTGCATGTTTATTCTTTGAATATTTTTCATTGAAACATTCCGAGTTGTTTCTTTAGCTTCACTACACGAACAAGATGTATAATTTAATACGTACATAAAAAATTCTAAAGACCAATCCTCTCTTTGATATTCTCTAACATCTCTAAAGGTCAACTCCATTCGAAATCCATTCAAACACCGCCGTATAACTCCGTGTCCGCGTACGACTTAACATTGCGGAAGTTTTCGTAGCGACGGGCAAAAAACGAAGACGAAAACTGGAAAGACAAAAAAATTACACTCAAACTGACCGAGTCGTCTCATCAATTTCAGAAACCTATTTACTTATAATACCTCTTTCGTGGTGGAACGTCGTATGTACGCGGAGTAGTACGTCGACTAACTACTCCTTCATCCATCTAAAGAATTTTGTCCGCCGTCCGAGAGAGCAATATACACAACTAACACACACGCACGCACACAGAGGAAACCCTACAACACGACTACAAGAGGTATAACAACAACCATGACTCCCGCTGTACACGGGCGATGTCACCGAAGTAAATCTATTGTCAGATTTAATTGGATAGCGATCTTGGCACGATAAGAAAATCCCGGACGCACATTCTTAATGGTCAGAGAGAACCTCTGCTATGCCTCTCCTTCCTATCCATTGGGTTCGTTCGGTCTTAACGTTGATGATGAAGCTGGTGAAGAAAGAAGGAGGAATAGCGGATTTCAACTACCCCGAAAACGGTCCGTAATCACTGCCACCCTTGATTGATTATAAGATAAATGCGACGCGGACTGGACTTCGTGTGGGATCCGTCGAAAATCTCGGGGACTTTCCCTTCAATCTATGTCGTTTTTCCTTTATTGGTTTTATTACTTCTTTTTTGGGGTGACGTGATCGGAAACTTAACTTTGTGGATGTGCATTTGTTTATAGCTTGATTATTAACTGCAAGCATTTATATTGATACCTGAGTGCCAGATCTCTTCTAAAATTTGCGGAAAGGATACTAAACGAATAGAAAGTATCGCCAATTTGATATAACTCTGGAGAAGAGAGGAATTTCCTATTTTGGGAGGAAAATTAGCAATATTGGAGCTTTTAAAGAACTTTGGACTTTAGTAAGCTATAACCTCATCATTTCTTTTGATGTTATTATTAAACGAATCCGAAAAACAACGAAAGAACAAATAGTTTTTGGCACAAATCTTGTACTTCAAAATATTCACTATTCCCGAAATATTTGTTCTACCCTAAAATTGGGTACGGCTCTCGAAGGCTTCAGCAGCTTCTTGATGTGAAGCACGACCAAGACGTATTTCTGCGGTGTTTCATTACCAGAAGTCATCGTCAAGAAGAAAATCGTCGAAAATCTTCCGACTACTTGGCCAATTTCTGTGCAGTCAGTGCTTCATTAATAACAAATGTCAGATTTTACGAAAATAATAATGTCGAGAAATTTAAAGGCGCTATTGAGATCTAAAAAATCAGCATCTACTCTCTATAAATGAAACAAAAATTAATACACGATGTATACAATAGATAACAATGTTCATAAAGGAAGGATGCGCTGGTTGCTACTGTTTTGGTGAAAACTAATGATTAACACATCACTCACTATCAAAGACGTTGTCGTTGTGTTAATAATGAACACACACAGATACACCTTAACTAGGCCTGTCAACGTAAACCTAACAATTTCCCTCTTGTCTATCACGCTATCAATCTAAATGATTCTGTATCGAAATTTGGAGCTTCCTCCTTATCTCGAGATCGGGTAGACGCGACAGATATGACTCTAAGGTTTTCAACTTTCAATTTGACGACGATTACCGTTGCAACATTGGTAGGAAAATTCGAATTAATAGGCTTATAATGATTGATTAAACTTTGAAAATTAAGTCTGCGAGTTGAAAAAAAAATCCTCTCGAAAAAAATACTGATTATCGACTGTGGCACCAGGAGAAATTAATAATATAGATTTTTTGACGTGGTGATTAAAGTTTAATCTTATTTTTACGAAATTAGCCTTGAAAACTGTACATCTCTGTGCAAAATATTTAAAATATATAGATTTTAATGGGAAACTACACAAAATGTACATTAACAATAAGAGAAACTAATTAGTTGATGCCGCTATTAATTAGTGGAACCATTGAATTGATTAAATATGCCCAGAATATTACCAAAATTACCATATCTGATAAACCTTTAGCCCTGAAACTTAAGAATCGGATCCATGAAAATCAGTAAAGTCTCGTGCTTAACGTATCTAAAATATAGACCTTTATAGCATCAACAAAAATATGCTGAAGGTATAAATAATCTTAAGGGAACTGGAAGAATGTACGGAGCTTGCGACACTGATTTTTAGGAAACACCCGGTATAAGCAATACAACCTTCAAAAACGCGTGCAAATGGCTGTCTCCTTAAGTAAACGGATCCAATTTAGAATGAATATATGTTGTACCGGTAATTAGTAACAATTATGAAACTTACACGCACTTGTTAACAACAGTGTTATTCTATTCTTCTATTCTTATTGGCGGTCGTATGCAAGTAGCGTAAGAGGCTAACAAAATATGTTAAGAGCATTAGAGAAAATTGTTAATTCTCTAATGCTCTTAACATATTTTGTTAGCCTCTTACGCTACTTGCATACGACCGCCAAAGCCGGCGGCTGAAAAAAGCTCTAATATATGCAAACCATCATAAGGTGCGTGCATTACAGCTTTCATTGGCATTTTTTTCGGTTTCACCGGTTGGCAAATTGGAAAATAGAAAATGCTTGATGGGAAGTTACTTCCATGAACAATCTTTTCATACCGGCACTAGTTACATCAGTTAGACCAATGAATTTGTGAAAATTTTGCAATTGAAGCAAATTGTTATTTTTATACAACAACAACACTTCAACAAGCTAACGAATTGAAGCAAAATATAAATATGTTAAGATTCGATTAACCCGAAGAGCGTAAAACTATTTTATTGATCTCGCTTTTTTTACCCGAGTTCAAAGATTTTGATGCTTTTCGTATTATCATTGTTTTATATTAGATGTTGTAAACAAAAATGTCGATAAAAATAGCGTTTTTGTATATGGTTCTTATGCATTTCAGAGCTTGCAAAGCGCGGCGAGACGAGCGGGAACGAGTTGCGCGAATTGCAAGACGACAACCACAACCCTGTGGCGACGTAATCAGAACGGCGAACCAGTTTGTAACGCCTGTGGACTATACTACAAACTGCACAATGTGAGTATCGACGTTTTTCTTTTATCAACATAATCTCCATTTACAAAAAGAAACGTGAGTTTATTGAATTTATTATATTAAAATAAATAACAAAGAATAAGTGCCTTAAAATTCCAAATTGCGGCAATTCCTGATTTATGTAATCTGTATCGCAAATGTAATGAATAGGTTCGTGATTGTAAATTATGAATAATCGCTGGAAACATATTATAAATCTATTGCTAATTTGTACCGTTCAAAGAAAGTGATCAGAATTGTAAATGAAACGCTACATATATGTTGTGCGTGTGGTTCTTCCTGTTCTCGGTGTCTTTGATGTTTTTCGCTTGCGTCCCGAGTTACTTCTTTAGCCAAGTTATTTTTTGAACTAGTTAATAACCGCTGATCGTTCAAGCTTGCCTGTAATGCAAACTTATCGCTGCTTCTTCGTATTTAATTTCTAAGTAGATATATAAGAATGGAGAATACCTAGCAAGGGTTGTTTATGATTTCTATTTTATTTTATTTTATTCTGTTTTAATCCAATAAATAGACGTACACACCGTTTCTGCACAATGCTTCATAAAAGAATTTTATTTCACTAAAGAAAAAGCAACTTTGAAGACCTTAAACTGTTGCAGCCATTACAATTTCGAAAAACCCCACTAAACTAAATATCCTTCTCAATTCTAAAGCAATTCAAGTACTTAAATATACCAATTACACACCATCAATCATCTGCGCTTCATATACTACGAAACGAAGCAAAAGCAAGAAAAACATATTCATTGCGATAAAAGCATTTTGTTCTCCGCCACTTATTTCAATCCTTAATGCTTATTCCCATTCCAATCATTCCAATCATTCCAACCATACGATTCTTCCTTTTCTTTTCTCTAAACATCAAGAAGCGAACCATCGCAAAGACGGGCGGTAATAGTAGGCATTGGGAATATCGTTGCGTTGAAACAGGATCGTCACGCTGTCTGATTTACTCGAGAATCGCAAAGACAATTGCGTACGGTCGTATGTATTATACGTCGCTTCCACAAAACGCGCGCATCTGAAGGACGGATGAAAGAAACGAGCGAAGACCAGCTGGGAAGAATGAGAAGCATCGTACCGGACCAGTTCACGATATGTTCGTCGAATATGGCTTAAACGATGACCAGTTTTATATTTTAACGTCGATCGACGGAAAAACAAAGAGAAGAATGAGATGGCAATGGAAGGAGACGAGAGTGAAACGGATAGAGTAGAAGTGGAGAATATGAATAGAGAGTTAGATCTACAGAGGCATTAAAGGGAATTTTACCACCCGTTAAATGTACCTCTGAAAGTTATTGATGAGCTTTGGCGTTTAATTCTTTCATTGAAACTGCTTCAATTGTGGAGGAATTGGTTGGTTCTTTTAAGTCATATTGCATTGTAATGTAAAAGAAGGTATTCACAATCTCATTAAAGGTAGATAGAATTGTTTACTTAAAATGCATAAATTTATTTAATTTATAGAAAAAGTGCAAAATATTATTTATTCAATGGTTTTCACATTCACGCCTCTACAATTAAAGAAGTTCACAAAAAAAGATTAGGAAGAGTATGTTTATTCATTATCCATAAATTTTAGCCATAACATCCTAGTCGGTCGTGGCTATATATTAGATGTATAGTCCGTGTTACTTCATAGATTATCGTGAAAGGATAATTGAAAAAAGATTTTAGTGAAAGAAGACAAAAACAAAACTGGAAATGAAGGATTAGATTGTGATAATAATAATAATACATAAAAGAATTTCTGTTTTATCCGAATTTAGTTTCAATTGATTTTTATACATCCAATCTTGAACAGCAATAAAAATGCTATTCACTTGTTGCAACAGCTCTTTAAGATTAGTTGAAGCAACAACGATGCTAATATCGTCTGCATACAGAGTTAAATTTAATTCCAGGCCTAATGAAATTGGTAAATCATTCATATAGATCACAAATAAAGTTGGCCCGAGGATAGATCCTTGTGGCACCCCCCTGGCAACACTACATCCATCCGAACGAACACCGTCACAAACGACTCTCTGCTGGCGATCAATTAGATATGATTTAAACCACCTTTGGCATATTCCGTTGATACCGTACCTTTCTAACTTATACAACAAAATGGAATCAAAATGGATCAGAAGCATTGTCTTATTAGTAAAAATCATTTAGTTCCCTAAACTATGGCGTTGCTCTAGTCGCGATTATTGCATTATTGCTAAGTGCCTAGAACGAACGGAGGAGTAGTGATCACCCGCAAGCATAATACGGTGTTAACTACAAACAGCATGAAATTTTGGAGTTGATTTGTTGATTTACACGACACAAAATTTTTATGTGCAAAATTCTGCATCGTGTAAAACAGCTTAAAATCTATATTTTATTTTAACACCACAAACTATGGCATTAATCACCACCCCAATTGGCGGGAAACATTAATTATTAATTTGGAGAGATTGGTGTTTTTTTTTTTGAAATTACATATGTCGCAATAAGATTATATTTGAACGAGTTTCTCCGTCTCTCTAAGAAAAAATAAATATCTGTGACTATTTAAATGGCCCAATAATTCGCTTTTCACAGATTTTCCTAGTCAATTTCTTGCATCCGGTGTAGATTTATCCGCGACCAGTAGCGCGCATTGTGCAAATCTACACTACTTGTACTACTAAAAGTGAAAGTACCATAAAATGTTGAATAAAGAGAATAGGTCAAATCAAAGAAAAGTCAAGTCAAATCCCATTCAAAATCCCAATTCGTCAAAGCATGATGCGATTCTCTACAGTAGGGATAGAATTTATAGACATTCAACATTTTTTTGAACACCCTCTCGTATATCATAATGGGGATAAGGCTCAACATCAGCGAGAATATTGGCAACATTTCTTCATTGCGACTCTGTTTTTGCCGGGCAGAAGCGCGCCTCACCTGTCCAGCGAACCTGCTTTCATCCGTCAATTAATTGCTTAATAGGGCAACGTTGCAGTAGATTAATATACAAAATTTTTCTCGCAAATTATAATTATTTGTTGAATAATGCTTTTGGAAGGACGTATTATCGCTATATGTCGTATACATTACGACAACGCTGTTCCATGATAGATAATTTTATAAAGTTAGAAGAAAAAGGAGATCCCAATGGTTAAATTTACGTTATAGAAGAATATTGACTTTCTCGTGCATTACAGCAGTATTTACGTAGAAACTCGCTAAAATTGTTAACCACATGAATCAAGTTACGTATTAAACAGGATATTATGCATGGAGGATAGAATATTTATATTCTCTTACTTTTTAACTTACGTATTTCATTTAATATTCGAATTGAATTAATAAGAGACAAAATACCGTAACTATAAAGCGCAATCGAGTAAAACGTTTCACACCTCAGCACCGCACTATGTAATTATACACCGCGATATTTATTTATGCATATCTCATGCACCGCAAGAAAACGAAAATAATATTCCTGTAATTTACGCGTGTATGCGTGCATCTATGAATGAACGAAAGCGTACACAACCTAATGCATTACCTTGAAGCACACCCATAACGATTATCGAAATCCGCGAATCTTCGATACCATACCACGAACCATGACCATACTCAATACGAAACGATGACGAGCTTAGATTTTTCGGCACCGCAAACGTTCGTTAAATATTCATGAGCGTCTCTGTTACCTACCGCCTCGGATCGCCTTGGACGTGTGACGAAGAAAATTTTCCCATCGAACTTTGTTTCAATTCGAATTACAATACAATACAACACGCGTATGTGGGGACGGACGCTATGAACGTTCAAATCACGTGATTTGACATGGTTTTAAGCAGAAATCGCCCAGCTGTCTGCCATATTAATAGCGGATAACGTCCTGCGGTGTCTCTGTAATGAGGTGAACAGCACCTAGCAAGAATTGGTGAAATTTAAATTACGCTGAAGAAATTAGACGTATGTAAATCTAAACGAGCTTTTGGAAAAATTTTGAATCAAGTACATACTTGTAATTCAAGTAATGTATTATTTATGAAGATTAATTTTTTACTTGAAATTGCAATTAAGGAAATTTACGATTAAAGTATGACTTCACATCTGGTGGTTACTAAACGTACGACAAAAACTTAAGAGTTTTTGTCATTTGATAGCTCATGCATGGTTATATGAACGATGAGACAACTGACACGCATTTCATGCGTGGACTTGCTAATGACAATTTGCCAGGGGCTATGTACACTGCCGTTCAGTGAAGTTCGGTCATACAATAAAAATCTATTACATCACACTGTATACAATTATTAATACATAAAATTAGAAAAATATTAAGCATACACTCTTTCCTAAGGGATTAAAGCCATAAATTATTATGTAAAGTAGAAATATTGCGACAACCACAATAAAGTTCCTTTTATTATCATTACAAGAATTTCTCGGAAGTACCGATCTTCTGAAACGGGTCGTTTTGGGATTATTAACGAACAATACATTTAGGAAATATACCGCAGCATCACTCTTGTTTATTTACCACAGTCGTAAAGATATAAATTTGCTTCATTTTACTGTTGTTGTGTTGATGTGCATCTGTCGTTTTTGCGCGAAAGTTTTAAGAAAATTCACTTCAAAATGGCACGTGGCAAGCCTACCAGCGTAGAGAAACGTTCACGCATTATTACGCTGTTTGAAGAAGGATATTCGGGGCGACAAATTGCTGAAAAAATAAATATAAGAAGTTCAACAGTAAATGACATCATAAAGCGATATCGGACAACTGGAACCATAGAAAATCGTGTTCGTCCTGGAGCATCTAGGAAAACAACAAAAGCTGAAGATTTGAGAATTGTATTATTAAGCAAACGCAATAGAAAATTAACAGCGCCACAAATAGCAGCCGAAGTCAATCGCGGCCGTGAAGAACAAGTTTCGGCGAGTACGGTAAAACGTCGACTTCAACAAGCGGACCTTCATGGACGCATTGCCATTCGAAAACCCTTATTACGTTGGGGCAACAGACCAAACGGCTACAGTGGGCCCGTTCTCATCTAGATTGGTCGTTAGATGATTGGAAACACGTGCTTTGGAGTGACAAGTCAAAGTTTGAGGTTTTTGGGCAAAATCGACGAGTTTATGTCCGAAGATCTAAAACCGAAAAGTGATCCCGAACTGCATTGTGCCTACAGTGAAGCAAGGGCGTAGTTCTGTGTTAGTGTGGGGATGTTTCTCCTTTGCTGGGACGGGAGATTTATGCAGAGTGCAGGGTGTAATGAGGAAGGAAAATTATTTTGCAATACTCCAGAATCATGCAGTGCCATCAGGATTGCGTATAATAGGCCGTAACTTTACATTCATGCATGACAACGACCCAAAACACACTGCGTTAGTGTGTAAGAACTATCTAAAGGAGCAAGAAGAACAGCACACCCTGAAAGTAATGACATGGCCCCCACAAAGCCCAGATTTGCACCCTATAGAGTTGTTGTGGGATGAACTGGACAAGAGGATCCGAAAAATATGCCCAACTTCACAAGAACATTTACGGAAAATTCTGCAACATGAATGGATTAATATTCCACAATCCGTTTTAACAAAACTTATCGAAAGAATGCCTAGAATAGTTCGAGCGGTGATTAACAGCAAAGGAGGTTTTTTCGACGAAAAAAAAATATAATGTTCAGTATGTTATATTAGGCCAGAATAACTTTTTATTTCTTTATTTTTGTCTTTTTTACCTGTACATACAATAAAATTGTATTTTGTTTTTAGTTTCGTTTGTTTCTGGACCCTTTTCATGTTTTTTATCATCCGACCGAACTTCTCTGAACGGCAGTGTAGTTATACTTTGAAACCTTTTCCAGCCATCATGTTATTGATTGGAAAATCTTCTAAAGTATTTACTGACATCATGAAACAGGCTAATTTAAACAAGAAGGAGAATCAGTAAGGCCAATTACCGTGTCAACGGTAGAAGAAAGCGTGCTGTGCATAATGCCCACTCTGGATTTTTTAAAGATATCCGGGATGCAACCTATACACTGTATGGAGACCATAGAATAGAATTCATGTTTTTATGAAAATTGGCCAGATTGATTTAAGCTTTTGAAATTGAAAGTAATTGTTCATTACGTCATTGTTGTTAGTCACTATCTGAGTAGTCATGTGAAGAAGAAGTAAAAAAAAAAGGATTTACATTCTGTAGTTCATTGTACTTTGATAAGTTACGATGTTTGTCCATCCTTTCATCTATATTTAAGAGCAAATTTGTACCTTTCTAACTCGTTGAGTTTAGCAGTTTTGGATCAAAATGTCTTGTACATAATTTCGATGTAAATAGCTCCGAGCAAGGATTGCTGCAATAGGGTAAGTGGTTAATGCCTTCGAGTACTATAAGTACCGCGGTCAGTGCACCTTCCAATCACCACGCGTCTCCAAATCGGGTTTTGCCAATATTATCCTTATACAATGCACGCTTTGCTTTATTGTGGTTACCGCCATGCGTCGATATATTATATTATTGTAATACGGACACGACGATATGAAACAATATAAGTCTAGAAGACTCTATATGACAATCCGGCTTGGTATGTCAGGATTGTCGGTCAACGCGATTATGAATACAAATAATTCGCGCAAAGAATGTTACGACAGACAACGACGCGGAGGAATAGAGACAGAAAAGCATCGAAGCAGCAATAACAATATGATCATCCACCTCTCCTCCTCTCCTTACCACGTCCTTTTTCCCGGCGTACGTACCTGTACATACCAATGCATGTAGTTACATTGTTTATTTACTCTTTGCGGCGGACTTTATGGCAAATGCAAATCGCGAAGACGTCCGTCCGATTTTATTGAACCGCCGCCGCGATGTGCCAGGGACCGTGCATACGGCATTGTCTAGCGTTTTATGGGCGAGTAGAGCTGTTGAATATCGTCTTCGGCGAAGACGTATTAATATAATCGCCGGCTGCTCTCAGTTATGCATAATATCATTATGTATGAATATGTAAGACGATAGTCGCGTAAATAAGCACCACGCATTGGTTTAAGTTACCAGAGCTACGGCTATGGGTTGGCCGTAAAGCGGTATAAATATTAAATGATTGGGAAAATACGTCCGACGACGAAACGTTGTGATGGAATTCTTCCTATGCGGTGTATTGCAGTGAATGCATTGGTTGAATTAAAAGGATGTGCGTTCTGGTAAAACAATTGAGCAAGTTTGAAATGCCGATCTATCAATAATGGCAAATTATAAACACTTAGTACTTTGGAATTTAAAGATATAGAAAAAGAACCTTTTTTTCTCTTAAAGGATGATCTGCATTTTTGCAAACCTCTAACGATAACCTCCCATTAGGTCTATCCTTAATAACAGCACAATTACAATACATCGATCAGCAAGGTCTATAATAGACCGGCAATGGCATGTAATTTTATGGCGAATTCCAGAAGTTTTCGGACGTTACGAAAGCTCCACACCAAGAGAAAATCTGATTCTGCGGACGGCAGAACGGTAGCAGAAAATGTGCTTAACTACCGCTTCCTCTTCCAAACAAACGACACTCTGTGGCTCTTGAACGAGTCAAATTTTGCAACGAGCGTAACTCGTGTTGCATGTTGGGTTCTATGTCTCGGATAAACAACCTAAACGTCTTTGCATAAACAGTCGTCCCAGGTTCAAATAACATCTTGTTCATTCTAATGGGTATCACACGTTTTGACAGTATTATGGACAGTATATAATGGACTCAAGGGTTTGTGTTCGGCCCACTTTTCAGCAAGAGCATCGGCCACTTTGTTGCCGTGAATGACAACGTACCCCGGTGTCTAGATGAAACTAATCTTGTAATTTTCTACTAGGGCTCTCTAGGGTAAAATAGCTTTAGGTTAGCAATTGTGAATCAACTAGAACATACCTCCAAATGGAAAAATTGTCTCTTGAAAATTAATCCAAATAGTTAACAGCGTTCAAGAATTAGCCAAAACCATTCCGGACTGGAAACAGTAACTTATACAATACTGCGAAAATTGAAGAATCTGCTAGATAACTAGGTTGCGTTGAAGGCGATCCTTAGTCTGTGTTACTGGAACCTTTTCATATTTATTGTGGTTCCTCACTTACCAGGTCATCTACATTAGCGTTGCCTTCTTCAC
This sequence comes from Marronus borbonicus, assembly GCA_902655005.2. Lineage (NCBI taxonomy): Eukaryota > Metazoa > Arthropoda > Insecta > Coleoptera > Scarabaeidae > Marronus > Marronus borbonicus. Next base: position 2,497,255 of record LR737386.1, read on the forward strand.
CAGATCTAATATTCTTTCCTTTTTCGGCCTTTGTATATTCCATGCTTATTTCTGGGCACCACATTCCTGTTCATTTTGTGATTGCCTTAGGATTGTGTGGTAGGTTTGTTCACAGCTAAATAAATCTAACCACATCCAGCCAACTTTTTAGACGAAACTGGAAACTCCATGAATTTCGCGTAGAAGTACACTCAGTTCATGTAAAATTAGATTAAGAGGATTTAGCGCGACTGCACCTCATTTGTAAACCTCACCGCAGTACAGCATATCTATATTTAGGACATACTCCGTATAAGCATCAAACCTATTTATATTCGCCTGTAATAAGAATAAATGTAACGTTTTTTTCTAAGAAAATATGACCGTAATGATCACATTTCTAATCCTGACGCAATCGAACCGCTTCTATTGTATTCCACGATCAAGGCGGCTTCTCTTTCCTTTTGGAGATCCGTCGGAAATCCGACAATAGACTCCTAACAGTGGCACGTATCGAAATATATACAACGCATTTATTCCATACCTACGCGAGCGCGTCTCTTACATAAACATAAAAGGCGGCTAATATGATATAAGCGCTACTTACTACACGTACGTACTATTTAAGCTACTACAACTCGTCGCGCTCGCAAGGAGCGAGATCTCCCGCGACGAATTAACCTAATTTAACGTTATTACAACCTCCAGACGAATTCCCCGACGGATAAATTAGATGAAAACGACATTAATTATAACATTCCTCGAGTCTTCTGTTCGGCTTATTCCTCCGCGAAATTCTCCGTACCTTAGCGCGCTCTAGCGACGGATTCGCTAATTTGTGTTGCTTTTCTAACTCGCGTCTAACTCCTCAAAACCCGAAAGGAAGAACAATGGTGTTAAGTACGGTTGTCGTCTGTTCTGGCCGCCGACCGGAACTTTTATTATTGTTGCACGTTTTCTGAACGTTGTGTTGGTTAGATGTTCTTCTTTCTCTTGTATTTATGTACTTATTGCTGCTAGCGAAGAATTGCTGAGTAATTTCTTGAATTCGCTCGCGATGTTAGCGAAGTTGTTTCAAGATATTGTCTATCTAATTTGAAGGTGGTAAATTTCCATTTTCAAGTAGAAACAGCGCCAATGTACTAAAATGGAAAATTGTTTACCCAATTTTTTTTTACAATTACATAATATTTTCCACAAGTGCCAACATATGGTTCTCTACAGAAATCGCTTTATCTGAGTGTATGGAGCCCGTTTCTAGCCAATTGGATGATAATAACTATCATGATATATATATTTCGGGCCTTTGATTGTGCTGATATTAATTTATTAGTTAATAAATTCTATGCAATCGGTTTCCGTGGTATCTCATTGAATTAGATCGTATCTTTTTTGTTTGATAGGCGTATGGATGTTGAGGTGGGCGGGTCAAAATCTTATGAACATAATAGTAACACACAGTTATCCGTTTTGGGTCGCTTCGCATTTTTGGTAATTATCAACTATTTGCCGAGCACGGTTATCGTAAAAATTTCAGAGATGACACAGTGAAAGACTTGAACAGCGTTCAATAGATGCAGTGGGCGATAGGGGCAGTGGTGCATATCAAATCGACTTGTTTTAAGCGATGATAAAACTGCTTTTGTTTACGTTTATAAGAGGAGCCGGATCTTCAGAATCGCTTTAAACCAGACGTCAGGCGGCCAAATGGGTTTTTCCTGGCGAAAATGCACCAAGGAAGGCGAAGACGATTCTATCAAGGTATACTCTTATTTGATTATTTGGAATAGGGAAGGATAATTACAGAACACCGATTCGACGTTGAACTAAAGAGAAAAAGACCCCGCTTAGTGAAAAAAAAAATCCCTACCATCATGATAACGCCCCGACTCACTCATCAGTAGTTGCAACAGCAAACTAGTCCAGTTATGGTACGAATTGGTGCCCCATCCACTATATCTTCAGATTTAGCCCCCTGCGACTTCTTTTTTTTTCCGAAAATGGCTTGGCGGAAAGCGGTTCAATTACCTTTCGTATGTTAGAAAACGAAACTTAATTTTAATGAAAACGTCCTCAACAAAATGATATTCTGTTTTTGCAAAATATTTTTCATATGAAAGTCTCCTTTATTCTCATTGCTATTATATCCGCATAAAAAAAAAGCAAGAAATGTATTGAGAAGTATCAATTTCCTTAAACATTCGTCCATTCTGTCACAGCAACCTCTAATTTTGAACCTTCAAAAGTAGATAATGGTCCCCTAGAAGGAAACCATTGTGAAAGCCTACATCAGCTCAAACATGACAATAACGTGTAGTTGATACATAAACAAGAAAGAACAGCATTTTAACAACTGTCCCCCTATTGAACCAGAATAGCTACACGCAGCGTATTAAGTACCAGAACGATATTGTGCGGATAAAAGTATCAGTTTAGGGAAAGGAACGAAGTAGGGTACTGCGTCGCCACTTTCCGCAATCCGACGATGTAAACTGCAATATGTGACGACACCAATACCATGTCGGCTAGTCTAATAACAGGGCCACTTCACAAGATGAACCGTCCTGTTCGCAAACCACGCGTATAAAAACAAACAGAAAGGAAACTGTTGCTTTAAATTGCACAAGAGTATTACGGAATTTGTAACAGAGACCGTCTTCCTTCACTTGACGTACTTATTTCTTCTGTTGTTTGCGAATTTTCGGCTGTTATTCAATCTTAAAGACGAAAGAGAAACGAGGGAATGACATATTGTCCCGCTTGTTGCTGCAATGTTGCGGATCCATGTTCAGCGAACAATGAAAACAGAGTTGTTCCGTTCTCTAAAAAGAGCTTTGTTACACTACTTAATTACAGAGTGGTATTAATTATGAAACATGACAGTGTTTTTTGTGCGTGCATTAATTGTTTTGAAATATTGTTTTAGCGGGTTATTTAAGACAATGGAGGTTTGTGAGTCCATAATTAATAAAACGATTTTATTTGTTGCAATGTACTGCTTTCTTTAAAGCTAACATTTAATTAGTCAATTTCCAACATTAAACGGAATAAAATCCACATAGCAAAAAGCATCCTGTAAGAATTAACAAAATAAGATTTACAACTTCGGGAAATGTTATATTGCTAGCAGCGTTTGTGAAGAATTCGGTGTATTGGCTCTTTGAGATTTTTCTTTTTTCTATATGCTTTTTATTTAGATTTCACGTTGTTTGCTTCGTAATTTGAACCTTTAATGAGGCTAATAAATTTAGCAAAAGCTCAGATTTAAGAGAAGAAACTTTTTAAAAATTATTTGGCCCCTAATACCAGAAATTATCTACTTTGAATCCTAAAAATTGTTTGATTTTCTTGGCTGGAAGAATACACAGTAGGGTTCCTCAACGTATAAAGAATTTCATTTTAAACAAGATTTATTAAGAATTATTGTTACTTTTCTCTTGTTTTAGTTTTTTTCTTTTTCTTCAATCAGTCATCTTATCGATCTTAATGTAGTTTATATTATTTACCACCATCTCTTTCTTATTAAGCCATCACATTTATTTAAGTTTTTTCTATACATATATATATACCATTATATAATTTGCATGAGTATCGTTTTGAATTTTTGTAGCTTTTTCCTGTTTTTTTAATGTAGAGTTTGTTATGCTTTATTTCCTTCTTTGACGTGTAAAATGCAGGGTGTCCAAATTCTTCTACCTTCTGTCGTTCATTTATTAAGCACACAACTTTAATTCGGAGCATAACGAAGCGATTGTAACGGGAGATTATCGAATCGCGATGGTAGAAAATAAGAGCCACGGGAAGACGTAAAAAGGAATAAAAAAGATAAAAATAAAGACAAGCGTAAGTATATACACATCATCGTGTCTTAGTGAAGTCAGAATATTAAAGAGCGAAATCCTAGCATGAATATACATTCGTATACGGACAGATTATCTCGGACAGAGTGCTTCTGTTCGTGTTACGTTTCGACGGAGCAGATACCGAGGCTTAAATAACTCAGCGGAATAAGTTGGAAGCGGTCGCTAGCCTGAAATGCTCGTACAAGCATAAGATGTGCGGGAGAAAAAGAATTCGTTTAGAGAAAAAGAAAGGAAACGCTACAAGGAGAAGGATAGAGGCGACGAGCTTTCAAAAATAGACGAGGAAACAAGAAGACGGACATTGGATTTCATTCATCATTTTAATATTTATTCGTCAAATTGTCGAAATTATCTCTGGAGAGATAGATGAAGGAAAACATGTTTTAAGGAGCTACTGCTCAAGTAGTTCCGATTAACAACATTAATAGATTCAGTTTCTAGACATCGAAAGATGTGGATTAAAGCTGAAGCTATTTTTAACGTATTGCATATCTAATTGTTCTGTTGAGAGAAAAGACTAACGTGAGTCGTAACTGAGTTCAACTTCCGTTACTCCGCATCTTCGAGGTGTCACTACCCGTCAACCATTTTAATTTAAACCGAAGCCGGATCCATCAAAGAATTTGGCAATCCACAATCGTCTTCTCATCGCCAATTCCAATCTACGTTGGCCTTATCCGCGGTGTTGGTCATCTTGCTTCTAGTTCAATAGTTTCAAAATAGACGTAATTCAGAAGTGATACGAAGGCGATCGAAGGAACACTAAGGTCCGTAACGACGAGTATTGCATTTAACAATCCTCCCAGTCGAAAATCAAGCGTTGTACTCCAAAACCCATTCTTTATGAATAAATACTTTTTTCGAATCGCTCATTCTATATTCCATCGTATAATAGAACGAAACTGTAAAAGATTACAATTAACATAAAAAAAATTTCATAATAGATCTAATTAATCAATCATTTCCCATCATCTGAAAAAGCTCTTTTACTCTGTAATAGGGCTTTCTGTAAGTTTTCGCACTCCCAGAAGATTTGAACGTTATTGGGCAGTAATTTAAGATTTAGAGAAACAATATAACGATTTTAAAATTTAGCTCATTTAGCTAATTTTGTAAAAGCAACATAATTATTTCTTTTGGGTCTCAAATTTAGTTTTCTTTTATTTTAATTTTAATTTTAATAATAATTGAGAAAGTACGCCGCAGAGATCATCTCCTTGGTTGATGCTTTAATTACTCTATTAAATGGATTTTCCAAGTATCACAGCTTTAATAATGATATCTTTTGGTTTCGTATGATTTTTGTTTAGTTTCTTTAGGTGATCTCATTGCTTTATTGATTCAATTGTTCGAAATTTTGTGTACCTGTTGCTAACGATTTTCTCAGCTTTTATATGTGACTATCTTCTTATTAAGTGTACATTTCTTTATTGTCTGTTAAATCTGTAATCAGCTTTCATTAGTTTGTTTTCTATTTTAAGTATTAATTAATTAGGAGGTTTCCTATTTGTATAAGTTGGTTTGTGTTTAATTCTTGCGTTTTCTGAAATATTTGCGTTGTTGATATTTTTTGTCCATGTTGCTTTGTCGTCTCCGCTATTTATTTTTCTTTTAGTTACATATGTGCTCAATATGTTTATCCGATGTTCGTGTGTTATTCTTTTTATTTTACTTATTCTTGCTAGTCGTATAAAATTCGAACATTGTAAAAAACAAGGGTATGACCATTATTACTGCAATTAACGCACATGGCCGTACTCTAGTAATCATTACGGACGTTGCTTTTGCGCAATAAGACTGCGTTCTTTAATTTTTGAGAAGTCTGGCATATGCAGCAACCCTTGCAATCGCGGCAATCAATAACATACACGACATTGGATCTATCCAATTGGTTCATCTCATCTTTAAGCTTAGAGAAAAAGTCATAAATTTTTTTTAAATGGATAAGTATTGCTATAATTTTTGAATAAAGCGCTTACTCTGTTTCTCGGTTGAGGAATATATTACAATTTGTTATAAATTGTTAATGGTGTTGCTATGGGGTGAAGATTGTATGGTTGGAGGAATAGCAAAAATTTTATCGATTAAAGAATACATATATGAGTTCTTCCATAAAAGCTTCTTTAAAGGCTCAGCACGTCCAGATTTATCCACCTTTACTCCACCATACCATAGCATTAGTCCTAAATATTTAGCTTATTTTATTTGTTGCGCCATTGTTTTGTTATCATGATGTTAAATGTAGAATTTTGTAGTTTTTTTTTTTAGTAAAAATCTCATCAGCTAATCAACATATTCTTACTCAACTTTGCACGCAATATACAAATACGCAGAGACATTTTTACAAATTAATACGGTGAAATACTTGCGAAAATGGATATATTTTAATAAGTGAAATGATAATAATTACTTTTATATAAATAACATCAGAAAATTAGGTTTTCATCCGGAAAACATCGTTTCATTTCAATGTATTTCCCATTGGAAACACCGTCTTCGTATAATCCCTTCAAATTCACTTATTTGATGTAGACTAGACTGTAGAATGTAGACTTTTTTCTATTGTTGCCTCTATTTTTGTTGTTTCTCGACCAAACTATAACAGGGAACGAGGTTGCGGTAATAAAGCAAGATTCGGTAGTAGATACCTACTTGAGACAAAAATAATAATAATAATAATACACATTTATTTCGAATAGTAACATAATAGATGCTAACGAAACACGTCACAAATACAAGAAATCAACAAAGAAAGTACGCTACATATACATCATACCAATGAACATGTAAGCCATTACATAGTTGCCTTAAAGTAATCATTAATGGAATAGCAATTGACATTTAAAAGATAACGCTTTACCTGTCTTTGGAAAGTTTAAAAATTATTAAGTTGTTTGATGCTAATAGGCAATTTATTATACAACTTGCATCCCGTGAAGTTCCAATATCTCTGAAAAGTGGTCGTTCTGTGCTTGGATGGTAGCAGATAATTCATATTTCTTGTGTTGTGTAAATGCGATGAGTTAGTGGTAAACTCATTGCGGTATTTATAAACAAAACATAGCACTTCATAGATATACGAATCATAAAAGGTCAGGATGTTGTATTCTTTAAAGGCGTCTCTACAGGAACTTCTCCAGCTGAGTCCTGCTAGCGATCTCATGGCTCTCTTCTGTAAAATAAAGACTCTGGAGGCATTAGCGCTCATTCCCCGATGAATAACTGCATAAGTCATTCGAGAATAAAAGTTAGAATAATAGAAACTTTTTAAGATATCAAAACCACAACTCCTCCGCAATTTATATAATGCATAACAGACTCGTGACAACTCGCTACATAGAGCGCCAACATGGTTTGCCCAACTAACACATTCATCGACCAATACGCCGAATAATCTTGTCGACTGAGTGAACCGGGTAAGTTGGTTATTTAAGGGAAAACCGGATATGTTATATCTCCTTCTGTTCAATAAAAGAATTTCTGTTTTATTCGAATTTAGTTTCAATTGATTTTTATACATCCAGTCTTGAACAGCAATAAAAACGCTATTCACTTGTTGCAACAGCTCTTTGAGATTAGTTGAAGTAACAACGATGCTAATATCGTCTGCATACAGAGTTAAATTTAATTCCAGGCCTAATGAAATTGGTAAATCATTCATATAGCAATAAATAATAAAGCAGACGAAGTAGAAATGCTGTTAACAATATTTAATGAAAATTTTAGAACTTGTTTTTTTTTGTAATCAAGAAAAACAGAAATATATTTGCTTAGGTCAAGAAAGCAATTCTGCGAATGTGCGCGATAGCTTAATAAAAAAACTATTTGCACCTGAATTGAAGCATGCGTACGTAATGCTTTTGAACTTGGTAATCGCATATATGAAACCTCCTTTTCGTCGATTATAAAATTTTCGAGTATAGACGCGCGATTTTCGATTCAACTTCGATCCGTGACCTACACCACCCTAATTTTCCAAATAGCCTCTCTAGCCTGCATAGACGCGGTTATCACCTCCGGGGATCTAATTCCGTACAGTTTCTAGTGCGAACGGCGACCACTGGTGCACCGGCTTTAGCTTATCGCATAATCGCGATACGTTACACTTCAATCACTCAATACAAAGCTCGCACACAACGGACACACGAGCAAACACAATTCGCCACCACAATTACACACGTCTAGGAATCGCAGATTATATACACGAATAGATTGTGTACTGCTGCTTGTGAAGATCAGAACATTACAGTAAATCCAGAAAATTGTGCATTACCGTAAATATGACCTACAGGAAGTTCGAAAAATAATGTGACATATATATTTACAGAATATTTGCTAGATCACATTTCTCTTGCAACTGAAAATTTGGTTATGAAGCTATTTGGAGATCCTATTCTGAGGTTAAATTATGGCTTTGCAAGCTTGGTTCTAGCCTTCTTGACCAACCCAGGCCTAAATTTATCAATATTCTTGACAATGGAACCAACTAAAGTGAACGATCGAGGAATTTCAATTATTGCTAATATTATGACAAAGAGGTGATATCCTAACTTGTATGAGAGGTAGTGTACACTCCTCAAAGCTAGGCAACGGTAGTATAGTAGCCTTTGTAATCGCCTCCGTGTGTTCATGTGTCTGCTCTGAGTATGTGATGTATATACAGCGGGAGAGAGAGAGAATCCTTATCATTGGAGATCTGACCCGATCTGCTCCGCTTATTACCGCTGAGCGAGAGCGCTGCTATTCCCGTAACAAATTGTTATTGTTGTTAGGTAACGATGTTGTTTAAAGTGGGCGGTAGCAATGCCGTTCGGAGAGAGAACTGGAGTCTCTCCTTTACATCCGCCATCTCTCTCGCTTCCACGAGACGAGAGAACCGTCCGTGTGTAGTACATATGATATATGTTGGTTGGCGAACGGCCTCGGGGAATATAACATACATACGGACACATACGCCGTTCGAAGAGAGCAAGAGTGATAAAGAAGGAGACATGCTAACTTTACGTGGAGTAAGATTCCCGAGTACGAATGCGCTCTGCCTCCGGCCCCGTTGTCCCGATGAACGGGTCGCGAAAACATGTCATTATGATCGAGGACTCGCAATCACAGACTACCATTTCGAATTAATTTGCCGGCTCCGCGCGTTTACCCCGGGATAACCGTCTTTTGCCGACCGTTTATTCGTGTAACTCGTTTGTTGTTGCGCTGTTGTTGTTGTTTACGGTGGTCGACACGTTGGCCGGTTGTTGTTAGGCAGATGTTTCCGATATTAATATTCGATATTTTCAGTTCCCTCTTTATACGTATAAAACAAAGCAAATGAATCTTAAATATGCATGCGTCAAAGGAAACTATGCTGTAATGCAATACGATCAATTTCCTTTTAAATTATACAGTCTGGCAATATAATCGCGCCGCCAGAAAATTAGGTGAATACTAAAAATGTAACAATGCATATTTCTTTACATGCATTAACACCCAATTTCGGCCGTTGTAATCGTCCAAGTCGAAGCATTGGGCGAGATCAATGGATTAGAGATTGACAGATTCTTTTGAATCAGGAATACCGTTATTATTTTATTCTACCAAGACTGGCCGTGGGACCTAAAAACATGTCTGAGATCAGTTGTAATCCTTAGGCTCACTGAGGAATATTCGGTTGCGACAAATCCTTCAAATGCAGCCGCTGGAAGAGTCTATGCGTGAGCTGGCAAGGAATGCATGCGAGAGTTTCTCGAATACGCTATTGGTAAGAATAGTGGAGCTACCACAAGATCGTTCTTCACCTTGCTGTGCTGTTATCAGAGTTGCAGATCGAAATTTTTACTTGCAATTCATACTTTTGTTTATTTAACACTTTTATTATTTGCTGCAACATATTGTGTGAGTATCTAGCTATCTTGCAGTAATGATAGAGCTAAAAGTTCCTTGGATCCCACTCTGGAAAAAGGTGTTGATCATTGAAGGGTCTTTGGAGAAAATAGCTAATTTTTATTGGTGAATCAACTTTCAAAAGGATTTTATAGCATTTATGGCTCCATAAAAGCAATCATTAATCTTCATCGGATAATACCTCTTGATTCATGTTTAGCCAAAAATTCAATCCTTTCTTGACGTGTGGTATATGGCCAACGAGGTATTCAAGGTTATAACCTCAGGGGCCTTTCCAGTGTACATAGTGTGCGTACAATCTTCTATCGCTTTGTTGCTATTGCCCTCGTAAGGAGTGAAGTGAATAATTCCCAAATATTATATTTAATTACCCAGAAAAGTCTGGGTTCGAGCCTGGTAGGACTTCATTGCACAGCACTAAATTCTGCCACAGTTAGGAGCGGCCCTTCTTAACTCTTGGCCACCGAGGTGTTAAGTTTCACCAACAGATAATAGCTCGTCATTCTTCAGCAGTGACAGAAACACCAATCCCTTACTGTTTACTGTCTAACATTAAAAGTAGCAATTAAATTGCTTAACTTCAGAACCTCCCCTAAATTTGTCTTCTTTCACGTGCTATAAAAAATAAAAATCACCCCAATCTATACCCGTAGCGGCATATTCATTGCTATATATTGTTTTTTCACAGCACCGCTGACCATTCGTTAATTTCCTTCCTTATCGCCGTTTTATTTCGAAATCTGGGGACGATTTCGAGTCCGGAAATCTCTTTCGGAAAGACAATCTTTGTAAAGTGTCTGGACCGGGGTAGATAAGAGCTGATTCCGGCGAGGCAATGATCCGGAACTTAAACGTCTCGTAAGTGAGTCCGGAAACGATCTACGCTTTGGACAAACGGTGGCAGTTTTCCCGTTTAGCTTTAGGAGAAGATTCGTAAAGAAAAACGTATAGAAACAGCTTGTGTCAGCTATATTACTATAAACATATGAAGTTTATATACTTATTCCCTTCTTGTCTATATTTTCGTATAGAAAAAAAAAAATGCGAGATTCCATTGTTTTATCTGTCGTCAAAATTAACGCACCCGTTTGTCTAAGATTAAGCAGTTTATCATTCGTATCAATGCTTTCGGGTTTGCTACGAGCGCGGAGGTTTATTTCACATTGAAATATTAAAAACCTCATAATCGTTACGTACATCATAAATTATAGCGATACATATCCCTTAGACGTAGTTAAAATAAGGCAATCAATTCGAAAGCACCTTCGATCCTATTTGTCTCTACAGGTTAATAACGGATTGTTATTAATGTGTAGTAGCCGGGCACCTGCGGTTTAACTAACTCGAGTGTCAACCGTTACCATGCTACCGACACAGAGCACGTCGCCTTGAATAAGTTGAATAATTTTATTTATCTTACTTAATTTTAGCCATTCGTACTTGTAATTTGGTTGTAGTAAATGTAGAATTGTCATAGATGATAAATTATATACGATGCGTTCCATTCTTCTAAAGGCGTGGTGGTTATTAATTTTGAAATATGAAAGACGTTGCAGATGTTTATAAAACTTGCAATATATGTAGGCACGCGTGTATGTATTCGATTATTTCAGCAATAAACCTGAAATGACTATCCGGGGCTATTTCGCCAATGTGCCTTAATACGCCATGGTTAGAAAATACCGCTTCGTAAGAATTTCAAATATACTTTGAATTCTGAATATTTCCTTTTACAACGTTCACGTAACAGGAAAGAATATCGATTTTTTTCTTTCATCCGACAAACAGCAGTTATAGATTCGAGCCCCACCGATGTCTTGAGATTTTCATGAATTGAATTGAATTACGTCGGTAAAATTAAGGAAAAACCGATTTTTCAATATTCACTGATGAAAGTTGAATCTTATTCTTATCAACCGAAAAGCAATTTAGTTTGATCTTGAAAAAGCTTCGAAATATGCCAACCTATTTTGGGAAAGAACAATTTTCAATTTTCAAAAGTAGAACCATTTTCCTGTTTTTCATCATTACAAAAAATCAATCGTAGCTTTTCTTCCTTACCAAGCGCCTTTGAACCTTATTTAAAACTAGGAGCAGCATTTATTTGCGACTTACAATACTTCCCATTTATACGCCGCGCTTCAAAAACAACACACAACATTGATAGTTCTTATCAAGTTTGAAGTAATGAGAAACAAGTTAATTGGTACTTTTTTTTTCATATTTAGCAGTAATGCTAGCTAAGGACTGTGGCGTAGTATGGTAAACGACACATAAGTATCGGCACCCTCCGCACCACACAAGTTTAATTTATTATATAGTAATATAATAAATAGATAGAAAGGAAACCGACACTAATAGGAACATTATGAGCGATTCTAACCACTGTGGACAACACAAAATGGCCGCGATTAGCTTCTTAATTAATAGAATGGTTAAATTTCCCCTTTCACAGCATATCGAAAGGCGTGAGTAAGGTTTTGAAGAGTCAAGATATGAACGTATGCTTCGGTTCGCGCAACACACTTAAAAATCTTCTCGGTAATCCTAAAGATAAACCGAAAATGGGAGAAAGGTCGGGTATTTATAAAATTGCATGTAGTCACTGTAATAAAGCCTATATTGGTCAAACAAAAAGAGCGATCGAAACTAGATTCAAAGAACATATACGAAATTATCGCTACGGCAGATTGGACGCATCGAGTGTAGCACAACATATAAATGAAACCGGGCATAGAATTAAATTAGAAGACTTAAAATTGATTAAAAACGTAACGTCGCCGCGAGAATTAGATACGTACGAGACGACTTACATAAAAAGTAATAAAAATCTGATGAACAGAGAAAACGGACCGTTGTTGTACTCTGTCCTTTTTGACCTTTTGCAGTAGGCTGGCACTAGTTTATATTGTGGGTCATAAAAGAGATCTTCCCGTCTATCTGGCCGTGTTCTTCGCATGTCGTAGTTTAAGACGCGTAGAGGGTAGAATAAGCACTTGTAAAACAATATTTCTTCTCGGAAGAAGGGATAGTTCACGCATGTTATTTTTCGCACGTCGTAGCTTCAAGGCGTGCAGGAGGTAGAAATAGGCACTTGTAAAGAATATCTGTTCTAAGAAGTAGGGATAGTACATGTATGTTTAGTTTTAGAAAAAGTTTTTTCTCACATCATTCGGTCACCGGTTGATGATGAGGACCATTCGTGTCCTCGAAACGGCCGTCCCGGACTAATTATTATATTATTATATAATAAATTAAACTTGTGTGGTGCGGAGGGTGCCGATACTTATGTGTTGTTTACCATATTTAGCAGATTTATCATCAATGCCTTTTTAATGAAACATCCTATATTGTATTGGACAAATGAATAACTTTTAAATTAACTTTTGAGACCAGCGTTCTGTAAAGAATTTAAGTGTTTTCATGAATGAAAACAATTAATGTTGTTGTTTGGACTACTTCCATCGTTTATGGAATTTGAATAATCCGACGTTTCGGCCGTCTACTTTTTTGCCGTTTTAGGGTTGTCTTGAGAAGATCTATTTCTTGCCAAATTCGTTATTTAGGCAAGTATTTATGTATCATCTTCACTTCTTTAACGCAATGTGAAATTACTTAATGTACACACGCAAAGTTATTATGAAATAATTTTAATTTAACGTACTATTACATTTGGTTACTTTGTTATTTTGAATTCGGCCATTTATAATTTTTTATGAGCTCAAGATTTTACTGAAAAGCCTGGACGAAAGGAAATAAATCGTAAATATTACGAGTGATATAGTAATTTCCAATTTCCCAATTAAATAACTATCTACGCTTAAAAAACTTGGAGTAGCTACCGCATAATACACCAGAACTTGCGAAGAAATAAACTTATTCTGACACACGTCTACCGGAGCAGCTTTCATTGCGCTTACGAGAATTGATTTATACTAATTGGAACTTGTTGGTTAGTTCTGTTGTATAGTATCGCCTCGAGGCATTGTAACACACGTACAACAACAACAACATGCACCTCACTTACTCCGGGAACTTATTTACAGTTAATTTGGATGCTGCCATATTAAGAAACGAAACGCGAACGCAGAGTGGTTTCTTTGCTTACCATTTAGTAAACGAAAAAACAATAAGAACAAAATCATTTTTCTTGCGCAAGCATCCTCGCGGAGGATAATTCATTAGCTGCTATATATTCCGAACCATCGTCGTAATTCTTCAAGCAGCCCAAAGCTACCCAACGAGCTTCAACTTTCGAATATAGAAGGCGATAAATAGCCTTATACACTACCTCCGATCCATGGCTATATCGATGGTATAACGTTGTAGGTGCTTCTTCCTCTTCGTTCATCTTCAAAATGATGTTTTCATTGGATGTGTATTAGTGGCAATGGGTGCGTGCGGTTGAGCGTGAGTGGAGTTAATAAATTTTGAGGGGAATTCTTAAATTATACGGTAGCCCGTAATACTACGTGTAAGATGCATTTGTTAAAAGGATGTTTATTAGTTCTCGAGATTGGCGTGATTATCGTCGTTTCGTTTTTGTTCCTCGGCCGGTTCCTTTTTTAGTTTTGTTTTTTTTTTCTTTGCTAGGACGAGTTGATTATTCTCTAGTGAATCCTAAAGTTATCTTTGGAAGTAGATTTTTAGGATTTAAGTGCGTAGTTGATAATTCTAGCGGTGCTTAAGAAAATTTATTTGTTTGGAGGAAAATTGCTATCATTAGCGCCATGTAAAGTGATATTCATCCAAGTGCGATCCAACAACATATCAAAGCGATAATTTTTCTGACCCATTTTTTATTCCACCGTGATTTATATAGCCTTTGGCCTCCTTGCTCCTGACATTTCATTGGGTAAATCTATATCCAGCCAACGATAATTCTGAGGAAACAGCGATGTTACACATCGCCATACAACGCCCAATAAAACAGCGAAGGAGCGCCACGATTTACTTCTTTGGTTCGAGTCGCCTTTGAGTGAAAAATGTATTTGGCCAAGTGATAAATTTTCAAAGTAATTTCAAGCGTTGAACGATAAAATAATAATTTATACATTACATAACGCGTTACTAGAGAGAGCATCAAATGTGTGCGAATTACATTGCAAATGTAATTAAACGTACAAAACCCGATATAATACTGCAGATAGTACCTAAATATATTCTTTTTCTCTTTTGTTACAGGTGAATCGACCATTAACGATGAAAAAAGAAGGTATCCAGACACGAAATCGAAAACTATCGTCCAAAAGCAAGAAGAAAAAGAGCGGCGGCTGTCTATCCTTGGGAGGAATGATGAGCGATATGATGAAGCCTTTGGATAGCAGTAAAGGCGCGTTTGGTGGAGGAGGTTTCGGTGCCATGGGCGGAGGCGGTCATCCACATCTAAATCCAGCGCTACATCCTCACCACCCGATGAGCCATTGGTACCAGCACAGCGGTCATCCTCAGGGTTTCGTCTCCGGTCCACCACCACCAGCGCCACCTCCCACAGCGTCATATCACCATCATATGAGCAGTTTGAGCGCGGCTGGATTAGGATTAGCGGCATCAAATGGAATGGTAAGCGTTGGATGATGGCTTTAAAAACAAAATTTGCTTCCGAATTGTTTTTTTTTTATGATAATATTGAATATGAATATTTCTTTATCAGTAACTTTTTCTCTTTTGTTCCAGACGGGTTGGAGGTCAGAATACACGTGATAAGTGAAAATTTACCAGGAATTTAGCCACACCGACATCAGTAACATATTTTTTTCTAAATAAATATAATAATTAAGAAATGATCAAAAAAGAGGGTTATAGAATAAGACACGATTGTAAATAATGGAAAAAGTTCTAAGGACATAAGGACAATTGCTGTATTTAATATTGAAAAACAAAAAAAAACAACAACAGTCGTGATCAAAAAAAAATAAACAAAAATTATTATCTAAAGTTTAAGAAGGAGCAAAGAAAATAAATTGTAAACAGGGCCAGCTTAAGGTAACTTCCATGCGGTATTTTCCATTTCGACCATTTTAAAGTATTTGTTGATATTATTTTCTTTATCATGATATTAGAAAAACGTTGTACATACTTATATATAAATATATATATATTAAAAGATTTATTATGTATTATATATTGATAATGTATATGGAATAGGTGAATCCCACTGGAAAGTTATCTTCAGATTCTGACCCTGGAAATTTTTTGTAATAAATATTGTAAATTTTAAGTACAAAGTTAAAAGAGAAATCGTTTGTATTATTATAATGTAAATAGAATGTAGGCTGTTTTAAGAAACTTTTTATTACACATTGTACATAACGATAAGTATAGTGAACAAATTTATTATTATTAATATTATTATTATTATTATTATTTTTGAAATAGAAAACCGAAAAAGATGATAAATGAATAACGTGAGTGAAAGAGTCAGACAAAGACAACGTAAATTTAAAGAAGAAACAATCGTGCAATCGATAGTCATATGTTTGTAATGAATTTTATTTTATCTGATCCTTGAATTATTATTTGTTTCTCCATCTTCCCTTTAATTTTGTAATTTAATCATAACGCTTGCATATTATTTTTATTTTATTTTTTTTTATATATATAATTTTATAAATTCGCGAAATTTGTCATAGTAAATTATTATTTGCAGGTACTATTACAAATTTCGGTGTAAAAAAGGGTCAGATTCAACAAAAAAATAGACTGCAATTAATGTGTGTAAATACATAATAAGTATTCGTTCTTATTATCTATGATGCTGATTCCTCATAGATTCGAGAAGATTTAAAAATGATAACGGAAGAAAAGACATTATTTTCGAAATCGGGTTATCTTATTTCAGATGACAACACATTGTAACTAACCCAGCTTCTACTGTGGGGCTACTCCGCTAATTATTCTTTCTTTTTCTGTTAATTTAATTAGTAATTTATTAAATATCCAAGTACAAAATAAATTCCTGTTACAGATAAGATTTTTATTTTTTTTTTTTATCCCAAATCATCTGAAGTAAGATTCGGAAAATCATCATTTATATATTCGTACACAAAATACATGCCATTTCGTGAAACGCGATACTCTTTTTATTTTGCCAGGCGGACGATAGGGAATTACGACGTATCGTAGATACTCTACTTCTATAATTTCTTTTTTTTCATTTTCGTAGACGTAAATAAATTCTTCTGGGTACTGCGGATCATAATGCCTGTACCGCTGTATTATTTCGTTCCCTTTTTCGTTTTCTTTTTTTTTCTTTTAATCCTTGTGAGAAAATGTATTTTAAATATATATATAAATATTATTATATATATAAATATATAGAAATAATTATTGAAAATTTCAGACATTGTAAATAAGAACAAAAAACTCGATGTATGCTCTTTGTGTGATACATAAAATATTTAAATCCATATTTTGGTATTTATTTAATTCCCAATTGTTAACATTTAGACAATGGATCAAAGACCTTTCCCCTGATGGCTACAATTACATCCAATTCCTAGAAATATAGAATATATTTTCCAAATATTTTTAAAATAATAGATATTAAAGAAACTCAGGATCAAAACAATCTGACTACTGTAGGTAAGTTTTTTAACAAACTACAGCGAGGAAACGAAGATTTTACTGTTCTTTCAAGTCCACTAATTGTAAGTAAAATATTTTAAATTTCTAGCAAAATGCGTAGCTCTAAACTTTGGTAAAAAAAGCAATAGACATTATCTCCATAATTTTCACCGATCCTCAACCCACAAGCTTACAGCGCTCTCATCTACAGCTTACAATTCTCGCCAAAAAGTAAATACATGTTCTCGAAAACAAAAACCATACTTATACATATGTACAGGTGAGTAAAGAAAAGGAAACCCCTCTTACAAGTAGGATATTGACACTACCATATGAGCCTCCGTTCCTAAATTACCGACAATAATAATCAAATCAAGAGAAAATGAAAACTTACTATATTCAGCAAATCCTCTGGAAATTAGCTGATAAAAATTTCACGATGTTCTAAATGTTCAAGGTTTCATGTCTTAAAGAGGTAGTCCCCCTTGTATCAGAAACCCAAGAAAACACGGATTTCTCACATTTCATCGACGGAAACCAATTTTATATTAAAACATTAATTAATTAAATTATTTATAAAGACCTTATTTTCATAAAATTTGAAATTAAAAAATGCGTTTCACAGCATACACTCTAAAGCATTTCCTGTTGGTGATTTGAAGCAGTTTAGTTAAACGTATGAAGTAGGAATAAAAATTGAGAAATGGTTTCAAAGAACTAATTCAAAGAAAAAAAAAACTTCGAAAATGAGGAATCATCTAAAATTTGAATGATTATAGGATACATCATACACAATTAAATCATTATAATATGTATTACAGTATTAAAAATAAATAACAACGAAGATAGCTGCTACTAACGCTGTGTAGAATATCGTTCAGCCGCTCCGCTCAACCGATTTGTGGCAGGCTTGAGCCGTTCTGGCCTCTTTCTCAGTTTTTCCTGTGACTCATACAGCCTCAGGTTCCCCTCTCCCAGTCCCTGGCGTTTAATTAGTCAATGAAAGCAACGCTCAATTTTCCTCACATATTTAAAGTTCAATATTTTTCTACAAAAATGTGCAAAACAAGTCCTATTTTGTCTGTAAAATTAAAAATCAATCAGCAATAAGTCGTCAACTCCCGTATACTCTACAGTCGTCGATCCTCGCTAATATCATAGAGTTAGACTATAGATCGCGAACTCGCATGACACATTACAGACTGTAATGTGATTTTTTCAATGAAAGGAGATATTAGTTGAACGAAATCTAAATCGTAAAATTTTTAAATATTATGAAGCGCGTACCTTGATAAATACTAACGTTAGCAAAGGAGCGAAGGGACAACACAGCAATCTATCAGTTTAGTTCAAATTACCGTTAAATGAAGACGTATTTGGCTAAGTATTTAACTTTTCAAGAAAATGCAATATGCAGGGTAAGCTTGAATTAGCGAGACTAACGTATTTTGTTCCAGAACAAAAATTTTAAACAAAGAAGTATGATTTAGGCATGTTAACAATGTTAGTTAGGAATGAGTAGTTATAGTAGCGGATATAATCTGATATTCAAAAGAGGTATGTTACGATCTACCCAACACATGGCGAACAATAAGAAAAAAATAAAGACCTGAATCTGATATTTGCTCATTCTTCTGCGCTACACTTTTCCACTTCTAAACACACGCCTTCGGTGAACGGCCTTAACATTCTCCATTATTCGTCATAGTTTGATGTAACTGCGAAGTCAATACCTACATTACCATTTTTTGTTTATCATTAAACTAAATAGAAACACTTGGAGAAAATCATATACATTTAGCGCAAATACGTAATTCATTGAATTATATTTTTAATGTTAAAACATATCCTTGGTGATAAGCAGTATTGAGTGGAATTAAGCCATTTTCCAATCAACTGGTTAGAACCAACTAATTGGAAATTCGATCAAGAATTCTCATCATTTGATGATTCAAAAAAGATTATCTTAATCCGAGCTAACTTAATCAACCATTAGAATTAGTAAAAGAAGACGGGAATAGAATAAGTATGATGAAAAGAGCAGAATAAGAGAATGAAGAAAATTATAAGGAAGAAGAAAGACAAAGAGAAAAAAAAAGAAAATAGGAACGACAAAAGAAAAAAGTAACTGGAACTGATTTATAAAAGCTACTATCATGTTACAATAATTTCAATTAAAATGATTGGTGATTAAAGCTAAAACTAGATCAATCACCAATCATAAAAGGAAGGAACTAACTTATCACTGATTGTTAGTTCATCAAGCTAAAAATCATACCCAGCAACAAGTTATCACTCACTTACTGCTAGTAGAAATTAAAGAAATGAAATTGTTGCTTAAAATTCCTCTCTTTATCCAAAAAATTTTCCTTTTGGTGGAGTGTTAACTACTGAAAATCAATAAAAGAAACCAACTCTACTTTCAAAAATTGATATTTATTCTAACTGGAAGCTTCCTTAAAAGAACTAGATATTTTCAATTGTTAATATGACCAAAAACTTTAAATCTCAACTTCCATATCAGTTAGACTCTTCGCCAAGCACTATTTATCGCAGATACTTGACCATATAATTTCAATTTTCCGTACTTTATCCAAAACAATCTACCAATTTCCGCACAAAAATCGCATCAAATACAAACACTTTTCTTCATCGCATCTAAATTGATTCTTCCCCAACACTTACCTCTAAGTCCAAGCAAGACAAAATTAAAGCCTATTTTAATAGAAATCTCGTTTCCTCTCGCTTGCTTACTGGGTATCTGTTTTCCGTTTCTCTTCAGTGTATCCTCCAACGCACGAACATATTCGAAACAAACTACGGACGTCGTATTGGCATTATGTTCGCTACATTGAGCAACGGCTGGACAACGAATGGACCTCACACCTCACTGACCGTCATGATTACCCGGATTTGGTGAGAGAGATTGATTCTGGGGATTCAGAAGTTGACTGTATATCGCCGGAGTGTGGGATTTGCTTATTGTTCGTCGGGGTGGAATGCGAAACAGATTAATTTTTGCTTGCCGTTATTGGTGCTGCATTTTAGTTTTTGTTCTGAATGCACTAATATATGTTGAAACATTGTATTTTTGAAGGAATAAATCGGTCAAGTATTAA
This sequence comes from Marronus borbonicus, assembly GCA_902655005.2. Lineage (NCBI taxonomy): Eukaryota > Metazoa > Arthropoda > Insecta > Coleoptera > Scarabaeidae > Marronus > Marronus borbonicus. Next base: position 2,517,674 of record LR737386.1, read on the forward strand.
CAAGGAAACGTATAATAAAGAAAAATTCGAGCAAGTTTACGTGGATTATGTATTCGACCATTCTATAAACGAAAGGAGATTAAACATACAAAGATTATCTAATTAGAAGCCGAATTTTTGTTCTGCAAGTAGTGCTGGTCATGTGACGATTTTAACATTTTAGACTTTGTCCGAAGGAACTTTGAACATATTGAAGAAAATAATTTCACACACACCTTTACGTAAAAGTCAATTAAAGGTCGTTTGAAAAATGATCTTTTGACGACTGGTAATCAATGTAACAAAAAACTATACGAGATGTTAGGTGAAAATTGGGAAAGACCTGCAGAATTTTAACAGAAGAAAGTGTCCATACCAGTTACAAATCTTCAGACAGAAAATACAGCTTTGTGACTGCTGATTTCCTTTATATTTCCAACAAAATTCTTATCAATTATATATTTTACAAACACTCGCTAGGTGCAGGTTTCTTTTCTGTATAATCTCGTACTCAAAGGTAAATTCAACGCTACGGCAACTCTCTAAAGGTTATTCCACAAGTTTAGCTCTATTCACCTCACAAGTACAACAAATTCAAAAAACTGTTTGCGTTCATTTTTGAAGCTAGAATTCTTCACTTCATTTTCACAGGCAATATTCATGATTTGGATTTGGACAAATTCAAATGAGAGATAAAAATATTCGCTGAATCTTATATTATCCTTCCATTTTCAGGATTTTTAATTTTTTTTACAATATTAGCGGAAATATAACAAGAAACTGAATATATTAAATAATCTACCGGCAACAAGCGGTTTAAACTAGACGTGAAACAGTTTGCCCTATTCCTGAATATTCTGAATAATAAT